>JACEFZ010014509.1:310000-317146 GCA_014155875.1 Cepaea nemoralis
TGGGTAAATGGAGCGGCGGCAGCAGCAGCAGAAGAAGAAGAAAAAGGAGGAGTAGGAGGAGGGAGAAGGAAGAGGGTGGAGGAGGGAGGAGGAGATAGGCGGAGAGAGGAGGAGGGAGGAGGAGGGAGGAGGAGGAGTAGGGAGGAATAGGAGGGAGGAGGAGGGAGGAGGAGGGGGAAAGAGGAGAAGGAGGAGGAGGAAGAGGGAGGAGGAGGGAGGAGGAAGGAGGAGGAAGAAGGAGGAGGGAGGAAAGAGGAGTGAGAAGGAGGAGGAGGAAGGAGGAAGGGGGAGGAGGAGGGAGGAGGAAGAGGGAGGAGGAGGAAGAAGGAGGAGGGAGAAGGAGGAGGAGGAGGGAGAAGGAGGGAGGAGGAGAATGCAGGAGGAGGGGGAGGAGGAGGGAGAAGGAGGAGGAGGGAGGAGGAGGAGGGAGAAGGAGGAGAGAGGAGGAGGAGGGAGGAGGAGGAGGGAGAAGGAGGAGGAGGAGGAAGGAGGAGGAAGAGGGTGGAGGGGGAGGAGGAGGGAGGAGGAAGAGGGAGGAGGAAGAGGGAAAAGGAGGAGGGAGAAGGAGGAGGAGGGAGAAGGAGGGAGAAGGAGGAGGAGGGAGAAGGAGGGAGGAGGAGGAGGGAGGAGGAGAGAGGAGGAGGAGGGAGGAGGAGGGAGGAGGAGGAGGAGGAAGGATGAGGGAGGAGGGGGGAGGGGGAGGGAGGGACGAGGAAGAGGGAGGAGGAGGGAGAAGGAGGAGGAGAACACAGGAGGAGGGGGAGGATTAGGAGGGAGGAGGGAGAGGGAGGAGGAGGGAGGAGGAGGAAGGAGGAGGAGGGAGGAGGAGGAGAGAGGAGGAGGGAGAAGGAGGAGGAGGAAGGAGGAGGAAGAGGGAGGAGGGGAGGAGGGAGGAGGAAGAGGGAGGAGGAAGAGGGAGGAGGAAGAGGGAGGAGGAGGGAGGAGGAGAAGGAGGAGGGAGAAGGAGGGAGGAGGAGAATGCAGGAGGAGGAGGGAGGAGGAGGAGGGAGAGGGAGGAGGGAGGAGGAGAGAGGAGGAGGGAGGAGGTGGAGGGAGAAGGAGGAGGGAGGAAGAGGTAGAAGGAGGAGGGAGGAGAAGGAGGGGGAGGAGGAGGAGGAGGAATGAGGAGGAGGAAGAGGGAGGAGGAGGGATGTGGAGGAAGGAGGAGGAGGAGGGAGGAAAAGGGAGGAGGGAGGAAAAGGGAGGAGGAGAGAGGAGGAGGGAGGAAGAGAAGGGAGGAGGAGGGATGAGGAGAGGGAGGAGGGGGAGAAGGGAGGGGGAGGAGGAGGAGGGAGGAGGAGAGAGGAGGAGGAGTGATTAGGAAGAGGGAGGAGGTAGGAGGAGGAGGAAGAATGAGGAGGAGGAAGGAGGAGGAAGAGGGAGGAGGAGGAAGGAGGAGGAAGAGAGAGGAGGAGGATGGAGGAGGGAGAGGGAGGAGGGGGAGGGGAAGAGGAAGAGGGTAGGAGGAGGAGGAGGAGGAGGAGGATTATAACGCATATGCCTGTAGATTTAATAATGGCTGAAGTTGTTCCATGTCTTCAAACTTGATAGAGGTAAGGTAACTATTATTCATTTATTATGTTGTTAATAACCGACATGACTGTAGATAACTTCTTTAAGCATAAAAAATGAGTTATAATGTTATGCATTATTTTTATGAAAACTTTGAAAATGCCTTAAAGATTATATCATTATTTATTATAACTCATATGCCCGTAAATAACTATAGACAAAGAGTTTATAAATCTTTGAAAACGATGCAACAATATGACTATAAGGTATATAGCAATGTTATTAAAAGTTATGCCCCTTGAAATAACTTTTCTAGAGTTAAGTCCCCTTGCTATATAGAAATTATAATGAAAAATGAAATATTAAATAATATTAAGAAGTAGACGATTTTACACTAAAAGAAATATGACAGTTAGCAGCGCGGGAATGAGAGGAAGACGTGTAGAAAATTTCATCTCAATCGGATGGACCGTTCGCAAACGCATAAAGGACATACAGACAGACATACATATTACATTCTTTTATATATATATATATATATATATATATATATATATATATATATATATATATATATATTATATATATATGTATGTGTGTGTGTGTGTGTGTGTGTGTGTGTAAACATTTGTCAGTGTGTTTGTGATTGTGATTCTGCATATGTATATGCGAAAGAGCAGTGGTTCTAAACTTCTTTTTGACCCATGCACCACTTCACCATATTTTCGGAACGTCACTCCCCAACCCCCTTTCGTATTTCCTCCCTGTAAATCCCCCCTACACAGTGTACGTAAAAATGGGAGCTAAATTTAAAACACATACTACAACAAGTCTAGACGTCTACATAAAACGTGATTTGCGGGTCTACTTACGTTATCCGGCATGGCAAACAATTGATTGATTGAATGATTGATTACGTTATAAAACGAATTTCATTAAGGCGAGAAGTACAGAACCGTAAAATTTAGAGGGAAAAACAATATCAAGTAACCGGTTCTTGTATTAATGCGATCTTGAAATAATCTTAATTCTCCCCCCCCCCCCCCCCCCCCCCCCCCCCCCCCCCCCCCCCCCCCCCCCCCAACCCCCCACCCCCCTGGAAACCTAAAATTCCCCCCACCGGTTGAGAACCACTGTGCTAGACTATATATAGTTCGTGCCAACGTGGTCCAATCAAGATGTAATATTGAATTACTGTGCCGTGTTTCTATTGGCTTATATTGTACGACCAATAGCACGCCCGTAATTACACTTCTTGCACAATGACACTTGGTTGTCTGTGGCTCAGCAGTTTGTGTACCCAGCCCCCGACGCACGAGACAGAAACAGTCAGCGGGAATAGAATATGGAGATGTAACCAAGGGAGATAAATGTTGAATAACAAGTCTAAACCCATTACCTCCCTCTATGACGTCATCTGACTATGTTGGATAGTTTTATAGCAGGTGTTGGTGTAACGGTTATGATATGTAGCGGATATGACATGTAGCGGTTATGACAGTACACTGACTGTGGTTTAATAAGCGTGGTCGGTCCAGCGCTTACATACAGGGAAAGACTGACCACCCATTTCTACCTACAATCAGCCTACACACAGTGGTGGTCCCGACACTTGACATAAACACCAGCTTCCTGCAAGGGACTTATTTGTCTGTTTATCTGCCTACACCATGTGGTGGTCCCGACACTTGACATAAACACCAGCTTCCTGCAAGGAACTTATTTATTTGTCTGTTTTTGTTGTTTTCCCCCACTTGTTTTCTGTTCAAGATCCATTGCAGACAAAGTCATTGTACCTGTAGTGGTTGTAGTAGCTGTAGTGTTTGTAATAGTGGCAGTTGTAGTTTTGTTGTGGTTGTTGCAGTAGTGGTAGTTGAAGTTTCATTGTGTTGCTTCATTCATCAGTGTCACAGAACTGGAGACTACACTGTACAATTCTGATCATTAATTCTCGTGTGGGAGGGGGTAGCTGGACACAGGAGCACTTTACATGTTCCTACAATTGCCAGACTACCCAATGATCATACATAAGACTACTCAATCATCATACATGTGACTACTGAATGATAAAACGTGAGACTGCCCAATGATCAACATGAGACTACCCAATGATCATACATGTGACTATTCAATGATCACACATGAGACTACCCAATGATCATATATGAGACTACCCAATGATCATACATGAGACTACTCAATGATCAAACATGTGACTACCCAATGATCAAACATGTGACTACTCAATGATCATATATGTGACTAATCAAAGATCATATTTGAGACTACTCCGTAATCCTGTATATTCTTGTAACGTAACCTGTGCGAGAATCAGGTAGCGGTTCTCGCCACATTGGTAACTTACGGGGTATGTGAGCCGGTCGCTCAGAAAGCAATGGCAAACTACTGAGCGTAATCTTGCCCAGTACACCAACAGTAGCTGAAAAATGCTGGTGTTGACTGCAACGTCCCTTAAGGGAACAGAAAAAAAAATGATCACACATGTGACTATTAAATAATAATACATGTGACTACTTTATGATAATGCATGTGACAATCTATAATAAACTTGTGAACAAATCATCCTGTGTAAACCTGAGGTGGCCAGAATTCTCTCTTGTGGAATAATATCAATTTAAAATGGTGCTGTTGAACTATCTGTGCATACATTCCAACATTTTACAGACACACGGTCACACATATATTCCAACAGTTTACAGACACATGGTCACACATATATTCCAACATTTTACAGACACATGGTCACACATACATTCCAACAGTTTACAGACATACGGTCACACATACATTCCAACAGTTTACAGACATACGGTCACACATACATTCCAACAGTTTACAGAAACATGGTCACACATATATTCCAACAGTTTACAGACACATGGTCACACATATATTCCAACATTTTACAGACATACGGTCACACATACATTCCAACAGTTTACACACACACGGTCACACATACATTCCAACATTTTACAGACACACGGTCACACATACATTCCAACAGTTTACAGACACATGGTCACACATACATTCCAACAGTTTACACACACATGGTCACACATACATTCCAACAGTTTACAGAAACATGGTCACACATACATTCCAACAGTTTACAGACATACGGTCACACATACATTCCAACAGTTTACAGACACATGGTCACACATATATTCCAACAGTTTACAGACACATGGTCACACATACATTCCAACAGTTTACAGAAACATGGTCACACATACATTCCAACAGTTTACAGACATACGGTCACACATACATTCCAACAGTTTACAGACATACGGTCACACATACATTCCAACAGTTTACAGACACACGGTCACACATACATTCCAACAGTTTACAGACACACGGTCACACATACATTCCAACAGTTTACAGACACACGGTCACACATATATTCCAACAGTTTACAGACACATGGTCACACATACATTCCAACAGTTTACAGACACATGGTCACACATACATTCCAACAGTTTACAGACACATGGTCACACATACATTCCAACATTTTACAGACATACGGTCACACATACATTCCAACAGTTTACACACACACGGTCACACATATATTCCAACAGTTTACAGACACATGGTCACACATATATTCCAACAGTTTACAGACACATGGTCACACATATATTCCAACAGTTTACAGACACATGGTCACACATATATTCCAACAGTTTACAGACACATGGTCACACATACATTCCAACAGTTTACAGACACATGGTCACACATATATTCCAACAGTTTACAGACACATGGTCACACATACATTCCAACAGTTTACAGACACATGGTCACACATACATTCCAACAGTTTACAGACACATGGTCACACATATATTCCAACAGTTTACAGACATACGGTCACACATACATTCCAACAGTTTACAGAAACATGGTCACACATACATTCCAACAGTTTACAGACACACGGTCACACATACATTCCAACAGATTACAGACACATGGTCACACATACATTCCAACAGTTTACAGACACATGGTCACACATACATTCCAACAGTTTACAGACACATGGTCACACATACATTCCAACATTTTACAGACACATGGTCACACATACATTCCAACAGTTTACAGACACATGGTCACACATACATTCCAACAGTTTACAGACACATGGTCACACATATATTCCAACAGTTTACAGACACATGGTCACACATATATTCCAACAGTTTACAGACACATGGTCACACATATATTCCAACAGTTTACAGACACATGGTCACACATATATTCCAACAGTTTACAGACACATGGTCACACATATATTCCAACAGTTTACAGACACATGGTCACACATATATTCCAACAGTTTACAGACACATGGTCACACATATATTCCAACAGTTTACAGACACACGGTCACACATACATTCCAACAGTTTACAGACACATGGTCACACATACATTCCAACAGTTTACAGACACATGGTCACACATATATTCCAACAGTTTACAGACACATGGTCACACATATATTCCAACAGTTTACAGACACATGGTCACACATATATTCCAACAGTTTACAGACACATGGTCACACATACATTCCAACAGTTTACAGACACATGGTCACACATACATTCCAACAGTTTACAGACACACGGTCACACATACATTCCAACAGTTTACAGACACATGGTCACACATACATTCCAACAGTTTACAGACACACGGTCACACATACATTCCAACAGTTTACAGACACACGGTCACACATACATTCCAACAGTTTACAGACACACGGTCACACATACAATTCCAACAGTTACAGACATACGGTCACACATACATTCCAACAGTTTACAGACACAGGTCACACATACATTCCACAGTTTACAGACATACGGTCACACATACATTCCAACAGTTTACAGACACAGGGTCACACCATACATTCAACAGTTTACAGGACACATGGTCACACATACATTCCAACAGTTTACAGACACTACGGTCACACATACATTCCACAGTTTACAGAAACACTGGTCACACATACATTCCAACAGTTTTTACAGAAACATGGTCACCATACATTCCAACAGTTTACAGGACACATGGTCACACATACATTCCAACAGTTTACAGACACATGGTCACACATACATTCCAACAGTTTACAGACACATGGTCACACATACATTCCAACAGTTTTACAGCCACTGGTCACACATACATTCCAACAGTTTACAGACACATGGTCACACATACATTCCAACAGTTTACAGACACATGGTCACAACATAATTCCAACAGTTTACAGACACATGGTCACACATATATTCCAACAGTTTACAGACACATGGTCACACATACATTCCAACATGTACAGAAAATCAAAAAATTTAAAATTTTTCAACAATTAAAAAATTTCCAACAAAAAATTCCAAAATTCCCAACATTTAAAAAAAACCCCAAAATTTAAAAAAAACAAAACCAACATTAAGGGGAAAAAAAAAATTTTCCCAACATTTTACAGGGTACACAAAATTTTCCAACAGTTTACAGCCCAAGGTCACACATACTTTCCCAACAGTTTACAAACAGGTC
>JACEFZ010014510.1:5000-35000 GCA_014155875.1 Cepaea nemoralis
GGCCTTCACCAACTCACTCCAAATCTCTCTCTCTTTAGCTTTGCACTGGAGCTCTGCCCATGAACTTCAGGAGTGTGTATTAGTTTGGTTTTGAGTTGGTGAATAACTATGAGAGTTTGTATAAATGATGACAGTATGTGGGTCTCCGTGGCGAAGTGGAGCTACGAAGTTCGTTCTTTGGGCAACGCTTTCCACGCTGCGCCCTGTCGACTTTTAAGCGACTTTTTTATGTAAGTATTTATGTAGATAAGTATTTAGGTATGTATGTATGTGTTTACGCATGTATGTGTGTATGTGTGTCTGCCTGCATGCCTGTCTCTTAACATGGTAATATGCATTATTTTATGTTTACAACATTCATGTGACAATATGATTTTTTGATTTTTTTCTATGTGAATGTAGCGTGCACAATAGATAATTGATGTACGAAAGATAATTGATTTGAATGGTCGAATGTAAGACGGACCTGCAAGCTTAATTTGTAAGCCGTTGAAAAGAGCCTTGAAAAAGGTTTGTAAGCCTTCGTTCCTTCGTTCGTCCGTTCATTCATTTCAGTTCTTAATTCTCTTCATCGTGCATTTTTATGACTCCCTCTATTTCTTGTGTCCTTGATGATAACAGTGTTGATCAGTTTGCTCTACATTTGAACTATAGGAAATCAAACTCTATGGAGACACCAACAAGATGTAATGTTTCCTTTGGATATATTCACAGTGGAAAGGTCAAGGGGAAGAGAGGCTGAAGCAGACCAACAGAAATTTTGCTTGATGGTTTAAAGCAGTGGCATAGAGGAATAGAATATCACCAGCAGAGTGGATCCAGTACAACAAAGACTGAGATCTGTAGAGAAACGTGGGCGCCTTCGCCAGCTGGCAGGGCACTTGATGATGATTATAATGGTGGTGGTGGTGGTGATGATGATGATGATGGTGGTGGTGGTGGTGGTGGTTGTGATGATGATGATAGTGGTGGTGTTGGTAATGATGATGATGATGATGATGATGATGATGATGATGATGGTGGTGGTGGTGGTGGTGAAGATGATGATGATGATGATGATGATGATGATGATGATGATGATGATGATGATGATGATGATGGTGGTGATGATGGTGATTGATGATGATGATGATGTCACATTGAAGACTGAAAGTGAAGGAAGATGAAGAAGAATATTTATGATGAAATGATGATGATTTTGGGTTTTGCTGCTTACTTTGAATTCGAGCGTAGTCCATATACATGACTACTGCTGGTGAGTGCTTTGAATTGCTGTTTGAGTGAAGGTTAGCTTTCCCTATTACCAGAGTCCCTCGTATCAGGTGAACCCACTCCCACTTCTAAGGTACTTGCAGTTTTCGTCCCTATGCCAACACTTTAGTCCAAATGAACTAAGAAGGCTTGAACCCGATGGCAGCCATCAACGAACCGTACGTTTAGGAACGAGTCGTGTGCTGACATTTATGATGAAGATCATAATGATAGTGATGATGATTATGATAACGTTGATGATGATGTTTGTAATGATGATTATGAGGGTGATTGTGATATCGATAATGATGATGATACTCAGCAACATAATTTTCCTTCTAACTCTATACTACCAATGCCTGTATAATGTCAAGAAAAGAGAAAAGAAAAAGTACAACAGAAATTAGATTCCAGAGAAGAATACCCAATGTATCAAGAAGAGAGAAATGAAGAAATGAAGACATCAGCACTAAACTAAGGGTTTCATCAGCGCTAGATTTCATCAGAAAACCGAAAGTTAAATGGTTTGGCCATATATCTAGATTACTAGTTAATTAGTTAGTTAGTTAGTTAGTTAGTTAGTTAGTTAGTTAGTGACGGTTCCAACTTCACGGCAACGGGTCGTCCCCATTATGCTCCGTTCCTGTGCCAGTGAATATCACACAAAATGCTCGTCACTGCATAATGTGAAAAGTGGAATAGACAGGAGTCTCGACAAGCCAACAGCTCACTCAGGTACACTGTAGATTATGCCGCCGAAGTTGATCAACACAAATGTCCACAAAAAATGCAGTTCATCGTCGATGGAATCGGCAGTCACCAGAAAAACTTTACTGGCCCGCGTTTTATCATATATGACTCGGTCTCTTTCCGCAGGGCGACCAGCCGAAAGCGCCTCACAAAGCACAAACTCCGTAGCTCCAGCGACGACTCCCAGGATTTCCTGAAAAATGCACTTGTGAACCGAAAGGCAAACCAGTCAATACAGCGACATCCGGCCGCCATTGTTCCGAACATGCAGTTCACGATATTATCTAACAGTATACCACAACAAGCAACGATGTACAATCCAAATAGAAGCAGAAGAAGAGAATAGCCACGTAAACGATGGCTAGAGGGAATAACAGAGTACATGATGGGAATCTCGATACAGGAAGCTCATAAACGGGCACTTTCCAGCTGCTTATACTTCAGCTCGACACTGTAAGATACAAGAGGGACATGATGAGATGAGATGATTAGATAATGATGTTGATGATGATGTTATTGATTGTAATGACAATAATGATTGTGATGCTGATGCTAGTATTGATGATGATTATGTTGATGATAGTTATGATGGTGATGACGTATTTATTATTATTATTATTATTATTATTATTATTATTATTGTAACGATGGTGATGATTATGTAACATGCGTGTCTTTACGCCAAGGTGGGGCGGATGCACAAGTTAAGAATCTGGAAAATATTATCGAGGTTACAAGGGTCAGATAAGAGGTATGCGGATGTAGGGTCAGAGAGGTGGAGTAAAGAATCCCAAGACAATGGTTGAGCCCCAAGCACAATGGATTGTTATATCACGGAAATGTCAGTCTGAGTCACCAGTGGGCAGATAGGAACGTGCTGGAGAGAGAATAGACAAAGGAATACCCCAGAAATGTAATGTTGGGGGAAGTTGAAATTTCATTCAAGGGTGAAATAGTTGTTCATGGGGGGGGGGGGGGGGGTGTCTTCTCCCTAAGAGACTTAATATAGAGTGAAAGAAACGATGGGTCGGGACATTCAGTCTGGGGCTAAGTGAGGGAGACAGCCAGACAGTGGAGCTCTAGGGTTAAGTTAGAAAACCTAAGCCATGATAGTTGAGTTTGTGGGCTACGTTAAGGGAATTAGCCAATTACTCGGTGTTTGGGCTTATGAGGGAAACTTAGCCAGGCATTCAGTTGAGTTCAGACACGGGAAAGAGTCCGGTGCGAATAGTTATATCACAAGGCCGATCGAAGGCAGTATTGTGTATGTACCTGTTCTAATATGTTACCTGAGAATAGTGCATGTTTTCATCATGTCTCGTCATAATCAATAAAGTTGTGTGCGCGAAAACCGGCGTTATCCAGTGTTTAATAGATGTTCATAAGTACAGAGTATCCATACAGACATACCTCTGGACATAACCATAGCCAATTCTATCTGTCAGCAGCATTGAGACTATGTACATGATAATGATGATGATGATGATTATGATGATAATGATGATGATGCCACTGACGATCGGATGATGATGATAATGATGATAATGATGATAATAATCATAAGGATGATGGTGGTTATAATTACAATGACCCCAACGACGTTGAAGATTCTACAACACAATAACTGAGATGATAGGAAATGGAAATGCCAACTCAATCACAACTGGGAATTAAACTCCAGATCACTAACTGATTAGCGGCCACCCTACCCACTATACAATCCCAGCCTAGAGAAATAATCCATTTTCTAAATCCACAACTTCTTTTTCGAAACATCCCCTATTTAGAATACCGTATTCGGACGATTACGGACAGAAAAATTAATTATTTCATACAGCAATAATTACTGCCTCTTAAAAAAGACTTGATTCTGGCCAGATGCAACTCTTTATTCATCAATAATAATCTCTCTTTATGGGTTTTGTTTTCTCTGGTTCCTTATTCTATCATGTCTCTGCGACCTTGCACGTGCGAATGCACTTTTTGCCCTGGGGGGTGTGCCCTCTTACCCCTGCTCACTTCCCCCACCCTACCCCCAGGTTCCCAGCGGTGCAGATGTTTGTATAGTGATAAACAATTTGAGTAATTGTTTCTGCGGCTGATGATGATGATGTATTATCTTGGGAGTGTCCGCGCTTCAGGTTATTCCGGCCGATAACTGTTCGTCTCTTCTCTCTCTCTCTCTCTCTCTCTCTCTCTCTCTCTCTCTCTCTCTCTCTCTCTCTCTCTCTCTGTGTGTGTGTGTATGTGTGTGTGTGTGTTTCTCACTTTCTCTTCCCCTCTTTCTCTATCTTATTCTCTCTCTCTCTCTCTCTCTCTCTCTCTCTCTCTCTCTCTCTCTCTCTGTCTGTATGTGTGTGTGTGTGTGTTTCTCACTTTCTCTTCCCTCTTTCTCTATCTTATTCTCTCTCTCTCTCTCTCTCTCTCTCTCTCTCTCTTTCTCTTCTTATTATCCTCTTTCTCTGTCTGCCTCTTTCCCTCTTAACGCTTTCCATCTCTCTCACTTTTTTACTCTCTCTCTCTCTCTCTCTCTCTTTCTTTCTTTCTGTCTATCGCTGTGTGTATGCAACTGTTTCTGTGGCTGGTGATGATGTTGATGATTATGATGTTGGTGTACTATATTGAGACTGTCCCCAGTGTTATCGATAACCGATCTGCGTGTCTGTTATTTCGGCCGATAAATGTTACACTCTCTCACCCTCTTTCTCTCAGCTTTTTCTTTCAATGTCACTCTCTCAGCTCTCCTTCTCTCTTTTGTCTATATCTTTCTCTTTCTCTCACATTTTCTTTCCCTCTCTCCCTGTTATCTCTTGTTATCTCTCTTTCTCCGTCTTTGTCTCTGTTTTCTCTCTCTCTGTCTCTCTCTCGCTCTCTCTCTCTCTCTGTCTCTCTCTCGCTCTCTCTCTCTCTCTGTCTCTCTCTCGAGTTCTCTCTCTCCGGTGTAGGTATGTGTGTATGTATGTATGTGTGTGCATGTTAGTGTATGTATGTGTATGTGTATGTGTGTGTAAGTGTGTGTGTGTGTGGGGGGGTTGGATCTCTATTTGCTGTTACTGAGTGTTTTGAGTTGGTCAATATGCGTTCGCATTTTTGGGTGATTTAATCTCTAGGTCTTCTTGTTCTTGTTCTTGTTCTTGTTCTTATTCCTGTTCTTGTTCTTGTTCTTCTTCTTCTTCTTCTTCGTCTTCAAGTTTCTCATCTGCGTCCAAAATGGCTAGCCGTCCAAGGCCGTGATAAAGTGAACTGGCCACTACAGGTAGCAATGCCAAAATGACAATTTGTGGCTCCCGCTGCAAATCCCACCACAATAATAGCTGATGGCCATCCCAACCAAGTGACAACTGGTCTTCACAGCCACAGCTTGATCAGCTCAACAGGGAGAGATACTATAAAATAGACATAACTAGACGCACAGGTGGCTCTCCATAGGAGCTGCATCAACGACTGCGAGTTGAAGATGCAATAAGACCACGAGAGATCATATTTGAGAATGCCTGACTTTGTATTTAAGAATGTTATAAGCAATGGTCGACGTATGATGGTACGAATTCGACATGTTTTGTAACCAGGGTCTTACTAGAATGATCAACATCTACTCCTTACGGCAACTGCCGAGAGAGATGAAGCATCTTTGGGTTTGTCCGGAGTGCAATATTGTTAATTCATAGAAACTAGTGAAAACAAAAGGGAGTCTCCTTGGCGTAGTAGTCAAGCCGTTTGCCTCACGTTCCGAAGGTTGTGGTTTCGATTCCGGGCTACGTCTTTCGTTTAACGAGTGCATTTTTCTCTGAGAATGCTAGGGGTCGTCGCTGGAGCTACGGAGTTCGTGTTTTGTGCAACGCTTTCAGCAGGCCGCCCTGTGGAAAGAGACCGAGCCATATGGGATAAAACCCGGTGCAATGAAGTCGACCTTCTCGACTTTTAAGGCTTTTCAGTGAAAACAAAAGCTATATTTACATGTTAAGATGAATATATAGAGGAACCAGCCATGAGAGCTATCCCACCAAATATATCATGATATGGTGCCTTTGACTTTGTGTGTGTAAAAACCATAGAACCCCCTCACACCTAGTTAGTTTAGTTGACGGATCAACATCACGGTACACAGGTGTAACTCATAAGTGCTCCGTTCTTCCCCTAACTCAAACCTAAATATAAGAAGTGCAAGCCTTTATATATATATATATATATATATATATATATATATATATATATATATATATATATATATATATATATATATATATATATATATATATAGATATAGATATAGATATATATATGAGTAAGATCGCAAAATCGAGTGAGATGGCAAAACATGACCGCCCACGCTTATCGGCATGACACATTATATATATATATATATATATATATATATATATATATATATATATATATATATATATATATATATATATAATCTTTCATTTCACTAGACGAAACAATCTTGTTTTAACCCTACTAATTTACTAATTTGTGCCTTGTCGACTTCTAAGCGACTTTAAGCGACTTTTAAAAAGTCTGAAATCTTCCTGCACACCTTGTAATCCGTGTCTAACTTACTTCCACTCCTGTTTATGATGATCCTCAGAACGATTTTGCCGAGATATTAACATCGTGACATATGGAGGAAACCAGAATCTTACATGGTGTTCAACAGTGTCTGGTGTTAAGTACAATCAAAGGTTTTACTGTGGGGAATGAAACAAGTTTGAAGAGATACGTTATATTTGTGCATTTCTCTACATCCATATAATAAACAAACGTTTTTTTTTTCGGGACTGCTGTCTGTTTTACATTTTACATGGGACGTTGAGGAATAATTTGTGTTCTTTTAGCTGGCAAAGGAACGGAGCAAATATGGTGTGACGCGTTGTTGAAAAGGTGGAGTCGTAGCTAACTAACTAGATAGCTAACCAATTAGCTAACTAATTTAGTATCTAATTAACTAACTAACTAACGAATGAATGAACGAATTTTTTTTTCTCCAAAAGGTCACAAATTTGGCACTCAGGCCCGTCTTACATTCGGCTCTTCTAATCCTCATCTTTCGTACATCAATTAACTATTTTGCATGTTACATTCACATACAGAAAACCCATAGTTAAATGAAAGTTGTGAACATAAACACTGCATATTACCATGCTATGATTGATTGATTGATTTAGGAATCGACATCACAGCATTCGGGGCATTCCCATAAGTGCTCCGTCCCCATCCGCAGCAGCCAGCGAAGAGTTCCAACACTAATAGTACCAGTAGCAATCTGATTATAAGTCCGTCTCGCCTTTCCTCTGAGCGTTGAGCGTCGGCCAGATCCCTTCGTCACTCCTCGTTGTCTCATTCTTGCCAGACCATGGTAATCCATTTGCTCCTCCGAGGTGTGCACGTGCTCCCACAAGGCCGCAACCACGTCTGCCTTGTCATGTATCAATACTCCACCAAGTTCTGCAGAGCCAGCCAATCTGTCCGCCTGTTCATTTCCCAGCACACCGGCATGCCCCGGAGAAAAGATCCAGGCGATGCTTGTCACCCGTGACCTCCGAAGCGAAGCAAGCAACTCCGCGCGAAGTCTGCCCGTCCTCACCCTCGTCAGCATGCTTTCTGAGTCAGTTACAATCACGATGTGTGTGTGTGTCGTATTCTCCATCCAGCGGAGAGCCGCAGTGACTGCCTTCACCTCCATTCTTAAGTTGGATGTTGTGGTATCATATGACAGGCTCTCCTGCCCCAAACATCGACCCCGCGTTTCCATCCTGTTTCAGGATATTGCGGTCAACATCAGCATATTTAGCTGTATGTTGATTCCTAGACTAGATTACGCTAATCAGCACGCCACGGCTTTCTGAGCGACCGGCTCCATACTCTCATAAGTCACTGGCGCGACTCTAACCGCTTCCAATTCTCGTGCGCTCACGTCAACCACGATAGTATTCGGGGTTACGGAGAAAGCTGCTAACCTCCTCGGCCAGGGCCTCGGCATATACAAAACATTGATTAGACCAGTTGTGCTGTATGGCTCTGAAACCTGGAGTACAACTAAAAGAGAAGAAGCCTTGTTACAAACCTTTGAGAACAAAGTCTTAAGGCGCATCTTTGGGCCCATTAGGGATACACAAAGTGGAGAGTGGAAAAGAAAAAGAAACAAAGACATTTATGATCTGTTTAAGTCCCCGCTAATCACTGGTATCATGAAGGCTAATAGACTGCAATGGCTGGGGCATTTAGAAAGAACAGAAGATAATAGGGAAACAAAACTCGCTTACACTCAAGTAATAAATGGCCGTAGACCCCGAGGTAGACGAAGAAGACGGTAGAGAAATGATATACATACAGACCTACAAGCACTTGGAATCATCGACTGACAAGAGAAGGTCAACCAAAGAGACGAATAGAGACGGCTTGTATCTGCAGCAAAGAACCTCAATGGCTCGGAATGCTGAAGAAGAAAGAAGATATATATATATATATATATATATATATATATATATATATATATATATATATATATATATATATATATATATATATATATATACATATATATATCGTTCATTTCACTACTACAATGTAGACGAAATAATCTTTTTTTAAACCTATGAATTTGCAGACGAAACAATGTTATTATACCTGCAATACAGCAGATCTGCCCGCTATTTCTGCCATCTTCATTTCAGTCTTACATTCATCTTAACATTTTAGCCAACAACTCATCTTTCTTTGTCTACATTACGTCCGTTGCTTATGCTTCCTAAGGCATTCATTTTAACGGAATGTTCCTGAAAAGTTCCTAACTACAGTCTGATCATTAAAGTGTCTGGCCGACAGGTTTAGGTGATCACGTTTCTCAACAACCAGCGCTGTCGAACAGAATAAATCGCTGAGGATACTGATATCTTTACGTGCAATGAAGCAAGACTGCCAAAAATCATCTCTTGCTGTCTCTCTCGATCTCTCTTCACATGAATTGTTCCATCTGTTACAAAATGCTTAGTTTTTTGCCTTCTCGGAATGAGACCGAGAAAAAGCGACTGCCCTTCTCTGAGGTTTGTGGTGAGTGGTTTTTCAGCTTTAGCGTCTAAATACAGTTCATAACAACGATGAAACATTGTTTATTTCTATTATTCATCACTATCATGTGCCTGTCCGGCTGGTCTGGGCGAGCATGCGTCTCCCAAAATTGCGATCTCCGACGGCATGGATCAATGCATGTGTTGACTCCGCTCCGTGCCATGACACAAGAGGCTCAAGAATTTTCTCACACGTCTTTACGGTTGTCGAAAGACGTTCCAGGTTTTGTATCAAACTACTATATTATCTTTATTTTGTTCCGGTCGGGAAAATCTAGCTTTAACTTAGCTGGCTGGTTGCATGACCTGTACATGACGTCGCAGCCAACCCCGGGATGTAATGGCTCTTTGTCCAGGCGATGATACTTTCAATAGTTTGGCAATGCTTTCTTGACGACCGACCCTCATACCATTGTGGCCATAAAATCACCATAGTAGACTTCAGCTTAATGCAACAGACTTAAGTGCTTCAGTACCGAATGATAACATAAAGAGACTGAGCCATCTGGGATAAAACCCGGAACATGAAGTCGTTCTAGTGATTGCCGCTTCCATCGACGATGACCTGTATTTTACGTGGCGGACTTTTGTGTTGGCATTCTGGCAGCGGAATCATGCACAGTGTACCTGTGCGGTCTGTTGACTTGTCGAGACTCTTGTCTCTTCCACTTGTCACATTGGGCAGTGGGGAGCATTTTATGTGATATTCACTGGCATAGGAACGGAGCATAATGGGGACGACCCGTTGCCGTGAAAGTAGGAACCGCGACTGACTAACTAACTAACTAACTAACTAACTAACTAACTAACTAACTAACTAACTAACTAACTATGATAACATATTCCAAAATCTAACCTCCCACTTGGACGTAAGGACTATATATTGTCATACTAGGGTTATTTGTTTAATTTAGTGATATCTTCCGTAATTTCATTGCTCACTGAAAGGAGATTTACAGTATGAGACTTGATCATTTGATTGTGTACTATGTTTGGTCCAAATCTACTTATTGCTTGGCACTGAATCAGTTAAAACTCAGTCTTCCAAAGGATTCAAACCCAATCCTACCATCACTACTGACAACAATGCAACGGTGAAAGACACCAATAAACCACTCAATTACTGACGAGTGGTTACTTGCTAACGATGCTTTCTTAACTGATTCAATGCCTGTCACATGCCTGTGTTCAGTGGCATTAAGGTGAGTGGCCGTACAATATAAACAGTTCACGAGGTGAAAGGGCATTCACCGGAAAGAAAATATAAGGAGATAAACGGGGTTGGGTGTAAGGTAGAGGGGCTGCAAGAAGGGGCAGACAGTTGGAGCAGTGAGGTGGTGTTTGTGTGGATCATTGTGAGGGGGCATAGAATTGTTTAAAAAGACAGGGAAAAAGATTGACGGGGAGTTGATGTTTGGACTCCGAGCTGAGGGGGAGTTGAGTTTAGACCGGACCAGGAGAAGGTCGTGGTCTGAGAAAGTGAAGAATTGTGACGGAGTTCGGAAGATAACTCCGCACTGTGGGTTCCAGGGATAGTGAGTGGAATTCGAGACCCAGAGTGGGTTACTTTGAGTCGGGCCTAGAGAGAGGCTAGTATACCTGTCGTGTGGGACGAGATTTAGTAGCCGTGAGAGGCAGTGTTATTCGAAGTGTTCCATTGGGATGGAGATATATTCTTAGAGAATTATTGTTCCGGGATTTATATGCTACATGTGTCTGTGTTAATTCAGAATTAAAGGAATATTATGTGCGCAAATTAACGCTTGTTCACTGACTGGTGTTTGGTTGTGATGCATCTTGGTTAATCTGTGTTCAACATCACATTATTACAAGGACATACCCTAGACACAACCATAGCCACTCTATCTGTCACTTAGTCAACATTCACTTTGTGTCAATGCCAAACAAAAAGTAAGCTTGGACCAAACATGGCACACAATCAAATAAACAAGTATTACAATGTACATTTTTGTTTGCCGAGCATTAAAATTGCGTAAGATAGACTAAATAAAACAAATAACACAATGACTCTAGTATGGCGATATTTCGTCCTTCTGGTTTTCTAGTGACTGCCGCTGCCTTCGACGATGAACTGTATTTTTCGTAGAGGACTTTTGCGTTGGCATTCTGGCGGGGGAATTATGCACAGTTAAATGATTTTACATCTGTCCGCGGTTGTTTGTAGCGTGAACTGCGTGAACTGCATGTTCGGAATAATGGCGGCCAGCTTTGTCGCAGAACTGACTGGTTTGCCTTATGCAGTAATGAATGGCTGCTGGTTTTCTAGTGACTGCCGCTTTCATCGATGATGAACTGTAGTTTTCGTGGAGGACATTTGTGATGACATTCTGGCGGCGGCATTATGCACAGCGTACTTGTGTGCGGGCTGTTGGTTTGTCGAACTCCTGTCTGTTCCACTTTTCACATTGGGCAGTGAGGGGCATTTTGTGTGATATTCACTGGCGTAGGAACGGAGCATAATGGGGGGGGGGGGGGGGGGGGCCCGTTGCCGTGAAGTTGGAACCGAGACTAATGACTAATGACCTTCGTCCTTCTGTTCAAATGAGAGGTCCCATTTGGCAATATATTATCCTTAACCACTGAATCAGTCAATTTAATTAGAAGTATTGGAACGTATAATAAGCGCATGTATGTATGTCTGTCAATCAATTACTTCCCTGCTTGTTAGTGTGTCTCCTAATACCAATCAATCAGGTGTTGTCTCCACAATGAAGATTGGCTGCAGTGGATCTCCAACACTGTCTGTCTCTCGCCCTGACTGTACATTCTTTCAGATTGCTGTTCGTCCAACTCTCGATGTTATCTTCCCACTTGTATCGTTGTCTACCTCTTGCTCGCTTGCCTTCAACCTTGCTCTCCAGTATGTTTTTTTAAAGAGTGTTATGTCTTTTAACGTGGCTGAAATATTTCACTTGCCTCTATTTTATTTCTTTCATCAACTCTCTTTTCATTCCCGCTTTCCTAGAACCTCGGTATTTGATTGATTTTTTTTTTGTTTCCGCGAAATACGAAATATTCTTCTGTATATCCACATCTCCAGGGCCCCTATTCGATATTCTAATTGCTTATTCAATACCCAGGATTCCGCGCCATATAGTACTGTTGAATATACGTAACATCTGACAATTCTCATTGTTAATGCGCTTTTAATCTCTCTTGATGTTAAAGCACTCTTGGCCATTCCTATTCTCTTTTTGATTTCTGTTTCACTTCTGCCATTCTGTCTTAATATCTTAAAATCTTCTAGTACACGTAGTTTCAAAACATCTGTCAACCTTTTCTTACATTCTCCTCCTCTCCCCCACTATACTTATACATGCAAACATCCTCATTCTTATACTCCTTGCCCCTCCCATTTCAACCAAGCATATCCCAGACTCCCACACTCGCTGCTCAACAACATAACTCTCCCATGTGGCTGGAAGTGCTGTTATCAACAACGCTGAGATACGGCAGTTGTCTTCCCATGGCCAACAGGTGGCGTTATCTGGGCGTTGTGCCTGGGCAGCGATTAGGACAAATTGAGTGTTGAGTACCGACCAGTAATTGGGGCACTGTGGCATCCGAATATCTAAGCAGGAGAAATATGGTAGGTGTGTTTCTCTTAACTCTTCCATAGAGTTGGGGGTGACGGGAAAGAGGATGGATTGTACTTTCCTTAACTCTTACATGAAGTAGGGTTCTTTTCAGGGGCGTCACTAGGGGGGTGCGGGGGGTGAGGGCCGCACCGGGTGACACCATCAAGGGGTGACACCAAAATAAAAAAATTGCAAATTTGACAAAGCAGACATAGCAAAATAACAAAGATTTAACTTTGTCCGAGTTTGTCGAAGTTCTTTATTTATGTTTTACCTGAAGTATTGAAGTTATATTGTTCAATTTGTTTTCTTTCTTATGTCCTTATTAACTTTTTGACTTATTTTACAAACATTACTATATGCGATTATATATGGTACAGGAACACTCGGAAGAAGACCATGGTGAAAGTCTAGAGGGGTGATACCAAGAGTTTACCGCACTGGGTGACACCAACCCCAGTGACGCCACTGGTTCTTTTCTTCCTTTAACTCTTACATGACGGCGTGGTTCTTTTCTTCGTTTAACTCTTACATGACGGCATGGTTCTTTTCTTCCTTTAACTCTTACATGACGGCGTGGTTCTTTTCTTCTTTTAACTCTTACATGAGGGCAGGGCTCTGTTTAGTTTAGTTTAGTCGACGGATCAACATCACGACACCCGGGTATAACCCATACGTGCTCCGTTCTACTCCTAACCCAATCCTGAGTCCGCAAAATTTCAGCTCAGTGCACGAACTCCGTAGCATCGACGAGGGTCCTGAAGTACTTTGGGTAGATTTTTAACTCGAAATTCAGCCCAGGCAGCGCTGTTCGGCTACTCTTTTTTCGATTTACAACTGCCAATGGAAGTTTTACAAGCGCAACAATACACACGGGAGTCCGATCTCACTACCCAGAGACCAGGGGAAATTTTGTTATCAGAAGTCCAGGTAAATAAAATCCCGGCCCTCATCATGGCTTGAATACGAGGCCTCCAGCACTCGAGGCGGACACCATACCTCGAGACCACTCAGGCCCCTAAATGACAGACTACTAAACGTAACATTGCCAAGTAGATTAACTTGAGATTGGGGTTAATTCCAACGTCCTATAAAGGACAGGTAAGGTGTTTAGTTCACCAAATGATTATTTACAGTTGCATTGTATTTACACCAGTAAAATCTTTTTAAATCCTGCTGCATTGTATAGTATATATTCTTATTTAAGATAATGTATGCGTATGTGGTTATATGTATTATATCTCTAATTGTGCAGAAAATTTAAAGTATCTTGTTCGATAAGTCACTATAATTGAATGTAAGAAACAGAGTGCTGAAGTGCTATTAGAACCTGTTTTACTGTATGGCATAAATCTTGGAATGTACATGGACAAATTAGGAAGAACTTGGAAGCAACAGAGATGTGGTTCCTAAGATGAATGTTGCGAATTCCTTGGACTGCCAGAATAACTAACAACGATTGCCTGAAAGAGGCTAATGAAACTAGAACATTATATACAACAATAAGAAAGAGACAAACTTCTTGGTCATGTGGTGAGAAGAAGAGCATTGGAGAACATCGTGACAACTGGAAAGATCAAGGGGAAGAGAGGCAGGGGCAGACCAAGAGAAATGATGCTGGACGGATTGAGACGGTGGCATGGAGGAACATAATCATCATAGTTGATCCATAACGGGCTTGGTAGAATCAGCGGGGAAAGAAGACCCTGTTGAGCTTGACTCTAGTCCGACTTTGTCAATACACATGAAGGGTGTAGCATAGGTGGGAGCGCAAGCGCAATTGAAATACCACTACTTTTATCGTTTCTTTACTTATCCAGTCGGTGGAGATTTGCCCGCAACAGACGAGCAATATCTCCGGCGGGCCTATTCTCGCTGGTCGCGAGATCCGCACAGTGGAAGGATGGGAGATTTGCTCACAACAGACGAGCAATATCTCCGGCGATATCTCCCGCGGGCCTATTCCCGGTGGTCGTGGGATCCGCAAAAGTCAGGCGGGGAGTCTGACGGTAGTACAGGCTTTACACAGGTCCGGACACTTGTGATTGACAGATTTACGCGTCCTTACGGTCCGGACGCGTACGAGGCCCTCACCTATGGGACTTGGCTGAACGCCTCTAAGTCGAGTCCCTTGGGTGCCAGGGTCTGGCCATCACTCGCCACCTGCTCGTGGAGTCGAGGTCTCGGAGGTTTGACGCTGAGCCACCAGCGTCTACAGCCTACCTTGTGCCAGACGTATTGGTTATCCATTCCTCTGGAGTTCACAAGGCAAGGCCGAGAGAGGGAACGTGTCGTTTGGGCACCACATGTTTCTCTGAAGCTCTGCTCAGGCATTGTGATGGAATTTTGGCCACATTCCAACTCACATACTTTGGTCTGTCAAGACTGTAAGGTGCCACTCAGTTGATCCATAACACCTAGGACCGAGATCTGTGGAGAGCCATATACGCCAACGCCAGCTGGCAGGGCGTTTGATGATGACGATTGTGCAGATTACACAATCACGTATGTCGTACAATTGTTAAAATTCCTAATGAGCTGGCCTTTCTCGCAATCTTACAATTTATATCTGTGTGTGTGTGCAGTGGGCCGGCGCCCTAGCCTAGGGTTAAACGACTTTCTCCGTAATCCCTAACATAGCGCGCGAGAATTGGAAGCGGTTCTCGCCGCGTTAGTAACTTACGGGATAAGTGAGCCGGCCGCTCAGAAAGCAATGGCAAACCACTGAGCGTAATCTTGGCCAAGAAATCAATAACAGCGGTAAAAGGCTGGTGTTGACAGCGATGTCCTGTAAAGGATATGCGAAACAAAATGTGCAGTGGGCATCGCTAGCACGCTTATCTGCCAGTCCTGGGTTCGTGTCCCCATAGATTGTTGTCCGCTGGATATTATTGTATGTCATTATGCTTCTGGCGTTAGCATGGTCAAATGGATAAGCGCGCCCTTTCTTAAACTTGCAGTGTGCTGATGCCGGGGTAGCGGGTTCAACCCCTACAACTGTCAGCTGGACTAAAATGTTGACTTCTCGTCCTTGACTTGGGCACGTAATTTACAAGTACCTCTGAAGTCGGAGTGGGTTCGTATGATGGCGAGGGACACTGGTAATAGGGAAAGCTTATCCACACACAAAAATGAGTCCAGTACACTAAAACAATAGTACGTGTACGGACTCAAAGCGAGAGAAAGCAAAACCAATATCTCCCTACAGCCAAATCATTGATCCAATCCCATTACCTGAACTTCCGTTTATATCACGTGATCTGTTGACAGCCGACTATGTCATGTGACATAACTATTGTCTTTCATAAAACACGACCTTTTAGGCATGATTATGTATATTGAAGACTGTACTAACGATAAGTACTGATAAGTAATATTATTTATTAATGTAGACACATATGTGTTTGACGTTAAGAGATGAAACATTATTATCATCAAGATCCTCGCAAAATGACCTAGGAGTTTATAGATCTCCGTTCTTGATGTTCTCCATCAATTCTGTTGATTGATTCCTCCTTGCCAAAGTTCTAGACCAGTGTTTCCCAACGTGGGGCACACGCCCCACAGGGGGGCAATTTGATTGTTAAGGGGGGCAATTCGAAAATAGAAAAAATCGGCTGGATATAACATAACGGGCAGACTTGAGACTGAAGTTAACTAAATTGGAACCTGACATAAAATGACTTTGCAGTATGCATCAAGCGCAAGGATCTCACTAAATTTACATAATAAATAATTACTAATAATTAAAATAATGTAGAAAAATCTTTCATTAAAATTATTTTGTACTTGAATTTCAGTTCTCCATTATATGTTTTGAAAATTTACTAACTGTGTTTGCTCAATAATTTCCTAGTGATTTCTTCCTAAAACCTATCATTCAAGTTTCTTTAGTGAACATTTCAATTTTTGAATATTAAAAATAATGTATATGTTGGGGGGTGGGGGGCATACGAATTTTAGAAAGACTTAGGTGGGGCATAGCACAAAAAAGGTTGGGAAACACTGTTCTATACCATGCAGCATAATTTCTTTCTATTGAGTTGAGGTGAGTTGCGTTGAAAAATGAAAGATTTTGTTGCGTATCCCTTACGGGACGTTGCAGTCAACACCAGCATTTGTCAGCTGCTGTTAATTTACTAGGCAAGTGTTACGTTCAGTAGTTTGCCATTGCTTTATGAACGACCGACTCCCATACCAGCACGTTATAACACAACGCGACACGGTCTGCTGCACAAATCGGTCGCAGCTGAGCTTCGAACGCCTGGTACCCGGCTCACGAACCGCGTGCGCAAGCCTTTAGCCACGGAGCCGGTGAAAATTAAGTTGCATGTCCTTCACAGGATGTAGCAGTCAACCCTAGCATTTTCGCTGTTCGTGATTCCTGGGCAAATTTTACGTTCAGTAGTTTGCCATTGCTTTCTGAACGACCAGCTCCTATACCTTTTTCGAAAAAACCAGCACGTGTTTCGAACCTGGGTATACGGGCTCACAAACCGCGTTCGCAAGCCCTTAGCCACAGAAGGTGAATTAAGTTGGGTTGAACTGTGACAAGAACCGATATCACAGCACTCAGGACATTACTATACGTGTCCCGTCTTCATCTACAACAGCCAGCGAAGAGCCTAAAAATTATTCGTCCCAGTTGCAGTCAGATCATGTGTCTATCTAGCCTTTCCTCTGAGTTTTGAGTATTGCTCAGATCCTCTGGTCACTCCCCAGACCTAGAAGATCTACCCGTTCTTCTGCTCTATACACATGATTCCAAAGGGATTCGATTACATCTTCCTTGTCACGCACCTATACCCCACCAATGGATGCAGACCCAGCCAATCTATCCTTCTGCTCGATTCCCAACACACCTGCCTCTGCATGTTTTACTGCTTATCCTGCAGTAAGCGCAAGCATTGGCGGAACGGTTAGGAAGCAGCGTTGACAATGACAATAGCGCTGTAGGGTTAGGGTTCGATCTCAGGACTCTACACTCGCTACGAGAGACACAGACTGACCATCTATTCCCCTTTTCACCCAGACTAATAAAATGTGATTGTCATAACGATCACAGGCCCAAAGAAGGTTTCTGGTTAGGGACGTTTTGCTTGTCAGTCGTCATAATCTGTTCAAATGACTCTCTTATCATTATGTGACATATTATGTGATTTCCTATAGCTGCGTATACATTTCTACTTTTGTTAGCCTCTTTTCTACAGTTGTGTATAATGTTTAATTTGTACTAGCCTCTTCTGTATCATCTCATGCCATCAGGTTCTTCATGTACCTTGCGGTGTCGAAGTCAAACATTCATACATACTATGTCATTGTATAATGTGTGAGGTGCGGAAGGGCGTAACCACGCCCCTTCCTATATACCTTTCTGTCTTTGGTAATTTCCAAAAATTCAAACAATTTACCCACTCTACAAAAATCACTCAACATAAACTAAAACAATTAGATAAATCCCTCAAATTGAGATATACAACACACACACACACACACACACACACACACACACACACACAACACACACACACAACACACACACACACACACAACACACACACACAACACACACACACACACACACAACACACACACACACACACACACACACATTCACACAACAATTTGATTTGTGAACGTCAGGTCTTAGATATAACAGAATTACCGCCTAGTAGTAGACTGAACTACCTGCTTTCTGTGAGCGCCGAATATTGGGAGGTGCTCATCAAACTCGACAACCTACATTGTGCTTATGGCTTTGGAGGGAGGTGCGAAGTTGGGAAGATACAATCCTTACCTTAGTAGGAGAAATGAAACCTATATACTAAATTAAGTGGCAAGGCAGACCAGCCCCTAAGCCTGGTCGACAACTAGTCTAGGATCAAAGCTCCGACAGGCGGACAGTTAGAGTATTGCTTTGCTGATCCGGCAGCTTCTGCAGCTGGTCTTGTGCCAGATGTATTGGTGTTACCTTTCCTCTGGAGTAAACTAGGCAGGCCGAGCAAGGGATCATGCTGCATGGGCAACACCATCTCATCTCACCTCATCTCATCTTGTTCCTCATGTACCTTGCTGTGTAGAGGTGAAGTATAAACCGCAGGAGAGTGCCCGCTTATGAGCTATACAGTCTCTAAATGAAGCCCAGGCTTTAAATCCATTTTTCAAACTATCACCTGTCGAGACTGCAAGGTGCCAGCCAGTCAGTCAATTTGAATTCCTACCACGGTAATTTTAAACTATCACATTTTTTTCTTGGCACAAAGTGCTTATTGTTGTAGGTTATCTAGTGGTATTTCTGCAGTATGTACCTGACGAGATGCAGCGAAATATGCCAGACGATAAATAGTGCAATCTATTATTTGTGTCTTTGTTATTCACATTCACTAGGGGAAATCCTTTTTTTTTTAAATTTATTTACCTATAACCCATTTTACAAGGCCTTGTTGTTCCCAGAGCTGAACAAATAAAAAAAAATCCTTTTGTCACTCACGTAATAGAATAAATAAAGAAATATGAAAAATGCTATTAACATTTCAAAGAAACCCCCACCACGTTTTAACCAAGCCATGTGTAAATTCTAAGTTTTAAACACCACCAAAGAAATCTTAGTCTGAACGAAAGTCACCGCGCTAAGTTCTAATTTTCTTATTTTTAAATTTCTCACGGGTTTCATTGAGACCAGCTCACAGATTTTAACAGCCCAATGCACAACATTAGATTAAGTCTATTCTGGCTAGCGACCAAACAGATCTAATTTCTAGTTCGTTTTTGCAATTTGAGCTTCTATTGACAGAGCAAGACTAGAGTTGCCATCTGCGATCTGTTCACCGAATTCCTTTTGAGGACGCCAACAATGGAGAAATTATTCACGGTGTACAGTTAAACTAATCCCTAACAATGAACACATTTTTCACGGTGTAAAAGTTTTGCTGATGGTTAGGTTAAAATTGTCCTTGGCAACAGATTTTCCTGTGCTAAGAATATCGTCTTAATCCTTCAGTGGAAATAATCTTCCGCTGAGAAGTCAGGGGGAAAAGGAAAGATTATTAAGCGTGTCAGGGATAAATGGGCTTTATAGTTGGTGCGAACGGGAATAAGTGGCAAAACACGGTGAATGTGTAAGTCTTCCTGACAGAGGTAATTGGTCAATATAATCCAACGACAGATACTTATTAAAGGTGTGAAGTGATACATCCTCTACATTTGCGGTTGCGACGAATGCGGTGAAGTGACTATCTTGCTTTGTCACCATGTTATCTTTGTCACTGAGCAAGCAACGGACAAGAAAATGGCAAGCTATTTCTTCAAACTTTACAGTTCAGCTACCACAACAGGATGATTCTGATCTACAATATTCAACAACGATCAAACATCTACTATATAAACCAACACCCCTACAACTACACTATAAAACAACACTACTATAACTACAATATAAAACACCACACCTACAATTACAATGTAAACAACACCCTACATCTGCTATATAAATCAACACCCCTACAACTACAATATAAAACAATACCCTACAACTACAATATAAAACAATACCCTTACATCTACAATATAAAACAATACTTTCATCTACAATATAAAACAATACCCCTACCACTACAATATAAGATAACATCCTTACATATACATTATTTGAAAAACACCCCAACAACTACAATATATAACAACACAAAGCATTGCAGCTTTACAAAACACAAATTACGGCTGCTTTACCACAGTACCACTAGTTTTATACAACCACGGGTTTTTTAAAAAAACCCAATAGCAACAAAATCAACAACAACAATAACACCAAAAAGAGATATGAAAAGTGTCAGGTACATAGCTTGAACATGCCTCCAACACTGTTTCATGCAACCTCAGAAGAATATAACAGGCACACACATTAAATCTTTTATTTCAATGACTGTACCACAATTTGTCCTGTCTTATTGCAACATATATAAACATGAAAAAGCTGACAAATGATTAAAGAGACATAAAAGATGGACGACTACTGTGGCTTTATGTAGACATATCCTGGGATAGGGTGAAGAGGCTTGTAAGAAGCACTTCAATGACTGAAACACAACTGTCCTTGTCTCATTGCAACATACCTGATAATAAAGAGGCTGACAAATGCGTACAGGCAGATGAAAGACTATCTTAGTCTTACATGGACCTAGCCTAGGATATTCTGAAGAGGCTTGTAAGAAGCTCTTATAGAACAAGAGCATCTAGAACATTACAAAGAATTTGAATCTTACCAAATGCACAGAAGTGAACAAGTACACCCGGGAAGGGTAACCCTGTCAACAAATTCCCGAAGAAGTCAGATGCGTCAGCTGAAAGACCGCAGCTCTGTTGTAAACAGGCACAACGCAAGTACATCCAAAACAAACATTCTAGGCCAGTGTTTCCCAACCTTTTTGTGCCATGTCCCACTTAAGCCTTTCTAAAATTCATATTGCCCCCCTCCCCCGCCCCACGCCCCGCCCCCCCCCCCCCTCAACATATACATTATTTTTAATATTCAAAAATTGAAATGTTCACTAAAGAAACTTGAATGATAGGTTTTAGGAAGAAATCACTAGGTAATTATTGAGCAAACACAGTAAGTAAATTTTCAAAACGTAATGGAGAAATGAAATTCAAGTACAAAATAATTTTAATGAAAGATTTTTCTATATTATTTTAATTATTAGTAATTATTTATTATTTAAATTTAGTGAGATCCTTGCGCTTGATGCTTGCTACAAAGAGATCTTATGTCAGGTTCCAATTTAGTTAACTTCAGTCTCAAGTCTCCCCGTTTTGTTATATTCAGCCGATTTCTTCCATTTCGAATTGCCCCCCTTAACAGTCAAATTGCCCCCTGTGGGGCGTGGGCCCCACGTTGGGAAACACTGTTCTAGGCGAATGAAGAAGAGGAACTATCATCAACGTTCAGGCTCCACAAAAGACACACAAGGCTGGAATATCACTTGCTCCCCCCAAAAAAAACTGAGGATTTGAGACACTGAAGAATGTGACTGTGGAGTGGCAACATCCGACTGAACATTTGCCGTAAGAGTGACCAACATATAAAGAAGAGAGGTATTCTTGTGGAATACACCCGTTCGACTAGGAAGCCGCGATAGCGTAGTGGCTAGACGCCGGTCTGGTAGTTCGATCCACATTGGAGAGGATTCCAATTTTTTTAAATTTAAACTGTCCTACTCAACATTATATTGAAATTACAATAATATATTTACATGAGCACCAAGATCCATAATATTAAAATTACATTAAAATATTAATATGTTTACTAGGAAATGTCTTGGAAAGAAAATCCGATCAACGGGTTAGTGGTCATGTCACCCACCAAGTGGCAATTTGTTTTTCAAATTCTGGGTTTTGTACCATGTGCCCAATGCGTATTAAGGCGTGTAAATAGGTACTGCACCTCGATAACACGTTTCTTACAACATATTCATTTACCTGTCTCCAAGCTACACAAATAATCTTTCTTCTACCAAAGGATACTTTTGTACTGTACCTCGTTAATACGTTTCTTACAACATATTTAATTACTTTTCTGCAAGGCAAACAAATTATATTTCTTCTACCAAAAATACTGTTGTACTTTACGTGGCTAATACGTTTCTTACAACATATTTAATTACTTTTCTCCAAGCTACACAAATACTCTTTCTTCTACCAAATTATACTGATGTACTCTACCCGGCTAATACGTTTCTTTCAACATATTTAATTATTTTTAACGAAGCTACACAGATTTCTTTCTTTTTTTTTTCAACAATAGTGTTGTACTTTACCTCAGTAATACGTTTCCTTCAACATATTTAATTACTTTTCGCCCAGCTACAGACATTTCTTTCTTCTACCATCGATACTGTTGTTCTTTCTCTCCCTATTACTTTTCGTTCAACATATTTAATTGCTTGTCACCAAGCTGCACAAATTATCTTTCTTCTACCAACGAAGCTGTTGTACTTTACCTCGCTAGTACGTTTCTTACAACATATTTAGTTACTTTTCTCCAAGCTACACAAATGATCTTTCTTCTACCAGCAAGAATTGTGTACTTTACACCGTAATACGTTTAATTCAATATATTTAATTACTTTTCATTAAGCTACACAAATTTCTCCTTCTTCTCACCAATGATACTGTTGTACTGTACCTTGCTAATGCGCCTTATTCAACATATCTACTTCTTCTTCTTCTTCTTCAGCGTTCCGAGCCATTGAGGTTCTTTGCTGCAAATACAATCTGTCTCCATTCGTCTCTCTACTTACTCTTACATATCTACTTACTCTGCTCTAAACTAACAAATTTATCTATCTTCTAATAACGATACTATTTTATTCACAATCCTGTGTTTTTCTTTTTAATAAGCGATCAATCTTCCCGATTTATATGTAAATTCCTAAATGATGCATGCAATGTCCTCTCGATGTACAAATAGCTGTAATGATAGAAATTAAGGTAATAAGACTCGGCCAAACCCGACGTCATTATAATTTCTTTAATGATAAATTCTGTGAATCCGTTGATTATTTTTTCCCTCATTCTAGGGGCTCGTGATTTTTCATATATAACTGAATTATATAATACAAAAGATGGTTCGTTAAATGGGGCGTTGAATTCTGAAATACAAGATCTGTTTATCTGTTTCCCTACCTAGAGGATCTTGATGAAGATAGGGATGTTTTTAGAGCCGTTATTATGTTCGTCAGTGTCGATATCTAGTTGTGATTGAAGATATAGTACCACGTAATTGGGGCAACGTTTGCCAATGTTTAAGACTAAAGAATGGAGACATTTTATGGCGTTTATTATAAGTATTACGAATATGGGAAATATTGGAAAGGAAGACATAACGCAGACCATATTAATTTTTACATTCTCATTCTCTCTCTCTCTCTCTCTCTCTCTCTCTCTCTCTCTCTCTCTCTCTCTCTCTCTCTCTCTCTCTCTCTCTCTCAGCCTGCATAAATGCCTTCAGTTACTACCAATCACTCCGCAAACGCCTGCTTTTCAATAAGGCTAAACTAATTCACAAAATCCTACATCGGAATGCCCCAAATTACCTTTGGCCATTGTTTAAATATAATGCTAGACACAGTAAACGATTAAATATATTACACATTCCAAAGCCTAGGATTGACTTATACAAAACACGCACAATCTTCCATTAGAGATCAAAGACATCACCAATCCATATACATATAATCGCAAATTATTCGAACATTATCTCAATACGGATTATCTTCCCCCCTTAATAATACAAATAATAATAATAACAAACCCCTAGTATAACAGCCAGTCCCATTTTGGTAGGCCAGTATATTCCACATGGCTAATAACAAGTGTCACACCATTAGCTAATATTACTAAGCCTATAGTATTGATGTTCGCATTTTCCCCATGCCTTTATAATGCATATCTTTTATATTGTTGCTGTTCTCTGATAGCCTTGAATGATGTGTGAATGAATATAATGTATGAAAGAGAGTGATAGAAGGGCAGAATGTTAGACGGGCCTGCGTGCCCAATTCTTAACCCTTTAAAATAAAGTTTGTTCGTTCGTTTGTTTTTTTTGTATTCGTTCTCACTCTCTCTCTCTTTCACTCTCTCTCTCTCTCTCTCTCTCTCTCTCTCTTGTTTCTCTTTTTCTCTCTCCTACTCTCTCTCTCCCTCTCTCTCTCTCTCTCTTTCTCTCTCTCTTTCTCTCTCTTTCTCTCCCTCTTTCTCTCTATCTCTTTCTCTCTTGCTCTCTCTCACGCTTTATCTCTCTCTTTTTCTCTGTCTCTCCCTCTCTGTTTCTCTCTCTCTCTTTTTCTCTTTCCTTCTCTCTCTCTCTCTCTCTCTCTCTCTTGCTCTCTCTCCTTCTCTATCTCTATCTCTTTTTCTCTGTGTCTCTCTCTGTTTCTCTCCCTCTGATCCTTCTCCCTCTTTCCTTTTCTTTCTCTTTCTCCCTCTCTCTTTCTCTCTCTCTGTTTCTCTCTCTCCCTTTGACCCCCTGTCCTTCTATCTGTTTCTCTCAAACTGTTTCTCTCTCTCTGTATCTCTCTCTTGCTCTCTCAACCTCTTTATCTCTCTCTCTCTCTCTTTCTCTCTTGCTCTCTCTATTTCTCTCAGTTTCTCGCTCTCTCTCTTTCTCTCTCTGATTGTCTTTTTCTCTCTTGCAATCTCTCCATCTTATTCTCTATCTCCCTCTTTCTCTCTTTCTCTTTCTCTCTCTTGCTCTCCCTATTTATCTCTCTCTTTTTCTCGATGTCTCTCTTTCTCTCTCTCTCTCCATGTCTCTTTCTCTGTATCTTTTCTCTCTCTCTCTCTCTCTCTCTCTCTCTCTGTTGCTCTATTTCTCTCTCTCTCTCTCTCGGTTTATCTCTCTCCCTCTGACCCCACTTCCTCCCTGTCTTTATCCCTCTCTCTGTGTTTCGGTCTCTCCCTCTGACCCCACTCCCCCTCTCCCTCTGACCCCCTCCCCCCCCCCCCACCCCCCCCTCTCTCCCTCTCCCTCTCTGTTAATGTGTGTTCTTATTTATTTGTATTGTTAACCAACACGCTCTGTGGCGAAGGTGTTACGGACGCAATTCATAATCCCACATACCGCGTTCGAAACACAGCTGCGAGCGACTTGGCAGCAAACTGCCTGGCGTTGGTCTTCCATTCATACAATGGTATGATTGCCGGTCGTTAAGACAGTATTGGAAAACTACTGAACGTAAACTTGCCAAGAAATCACAAACATCCAAACGTGCTTGGGTTGACTGCGACGTCCTGCGAAAGATATGGAACTAACAATTTATTTTGTTCTTTCGCTATTCGATGTTGTCTTTGTTCGTTTTTTATTTTTTGCTTTGATTTATTGTTTTATTTGATAGTTTTTGTAATGTAGTTCACTTGATTTTATTTCACTTATGTTTCTTTCTGTTTGCACTCTGTTGCTTCTTGCCTTCTTTATTTATGGCTCAATGAGTCTCCGTGGCGAATTGGTTACGTCGCCAGCTTCATGCTCCGAAGATTGTGGGTTCGATTCCAGCTACGACATTCGGTTCACGAGTGCAGGTATATCGGAGACTCCTTGGGGTCGTCACAGGAGCTACGGAGTTTGTACTTTGTGCAACGCTTTCGGGAGGCCGCCCTGTGGAAATATACCGAGTCATATGGGACAAAAACACGGTGAAGTGGATCCCCATTTATTGTTTACATCTCTAGCTTAATTTAATGCCCTGAATGCTGTGATGACGGTTCCTAAATAAATCAATCAAATCAATCATTTCTAGCTTTCTTGCGTTTCATTATTTCAATATTTCATTCCTATTTTTCTTCTTAACATGATTTTTTTTTTTTTTTTTGGAGGGGGGGGGGGTGTCTTTCTTACTTTAATCCTTCCTTTCCTTTCTTCCTCCCTTTGTTCCTTAGTTCCTTCCGTCCGTCCGTCCTTCCTTCCTTCCTCCTGCCTGACTGCCTTCCTTCCTTTCTTTGATAAGTTTGATTTTCATTTTCTTACTGATTTCAAGGCAGAGAAGACAATGCCGTCATGTGTGGGATATTTACATATATGCGCTTGAATAATAGAAAGACATAATGTACAATTAAAGTGCATGATGTTAATTTGGGGGATGTATAATCAATAACATTAGATATGCGGATGATACATTATTGATTGCAGACAAAGAGCAGAATCTACAACATTTAGAAGATGCATGTGTTACACACAGTGAACAACTAGGGTTAGAATTTAATTGTCAGAAGACACAGAATATGGTCGTAACTAGCAAAAAGGAAATACCACAATGTAATATATACAAATATGGGAATATTCTAAAACAAGTGAATAGGTACAGTTATCTCCGAACAGTCAAATCCTGATGGGAGATGCTTTGGAGAGATTATAACAAGAATCGCTATGGCGAAGGTAGGATTTTGCAAGATAGAAAACATACTGACCAACAAGAAGATGCCATTTGCAGCGAGGAAAAAACACAGAGTGTTGAGTGCTATACAGAACCTCTACTTCTGTAAGGATGTGAAGAATGGACAATGCGCAGACAAGATGAAAAACATCTGATAGCAGTGGAAATGTGGTTTCTGAGGAAAATACAAAAAAATACCATGGACAGAGAGAAAAACCAATGACCAAGTCCTACAAGAAACAAATGAAAATCGTAAACTGATTAGAGTAATGAGACATATGCAGTCACAGTTTGTTGGGGACGTTATGAAAAGAAATAAATTGGAAAACTTGTTGCCAACTGGCAAGATTAAGGGAAAGAGAACAAGGGGAAAGCAGAGAAGTAAATACCTGGATAGCTTGGCCACGTGGCATGGCCGAGACAAGAACACTGTGCTGATCAACGACTCTGGTGATCGTGTGAGGTGGCGAAACATGACCGCTCCCGCTTCTCCGCATGATGATGATGAAAACGCAATCTTGCATTTTCAAGTAACAAATGGAATTTGAAATTCGAGAGACAACAAAAGAAGCCACACAAAACACAGGTAAAGAATGAAGTAATTCCAGATTTTAACTCTTCAGTGCCATCAAATAACTCCTTCAATGTGACATGTCTACATCTTTTCATAAAATCCCTGACAGTAATATTACTCATGCCCACCCAACAGACGAATTATGATGTTCCATGAAAAGGAACGAGTCCCGGAATTGTAAGAAACTGCCTTACGTGTAGGGTATTATCTTCCACTCCATTAAGACCGTCTGCCGAGTTCGACTTGTTATATGCAAAAATCGGCTCCACTTTGCGGAATGTGAACGGCCGTCCTTTTGTCTTCGCATTCATCGTGTGCTGATTCATTTTAACGACCTGTTAAGAGGAATGTTCTAATGGGAACCAATTGTGATAAACCGCCATTGAGAGACATGGGAGCTGCTATTGCTGAAATATACTTCTCAAGTTTGGAGCATCGATATAGACAACCACTTGTCGTGGCTGTTACATATACCGCTATTTGTCTGTGAAGGAAATTGTGGGTTAGACATTAAAGGAGTCTGCGAGGAGACTTGGGGACTGTTTTTTACTCAAATATGCTACTCAAGTTTGAAGCCACAATGTAGGTGAAACGTGTAATGTCTGTTACATACACCGCTATTTGTCTGTGAAGGAAATTATGGGATAGACATTAGTGGAGTCCGCATACGGGTAAGAGATTAATGGAGAATTCATTCATTCATTCATTCATTCATTCATTCATTCATTCATTCATTCATTCATTCATTCATTCAGTAACATGTCCTATGCAGAACCTCGCTCCCATAAGAACCTTCCGGAAAACTTCTCGGTCATAAGCATTATTTCCAGATCCGATACACTCATCTGGAGATCATCTGCCACCTCCTGCACCCATCTCCTCTTTGGCCTAATGGAGATTGGGAACTGTTTTTCGTCCCAAAAGTATTTCTCAAGATTGGAGTCAAAATATGGGGGAGGAAAGGGGGGAGGGGGAGGGGGGAGGGACAAATGAAAAGATTGTAAATGACAAGATTTCCTTTTAGTCTGTAAAGCGCGATAGACATCCCAAGACAGTTGGAAGTCGTAAAGAGTAGGCCTTTAGACTACCATTCTGACAAAATCGCTAAGAAACAAAATCTACACACCAGTAAAAAAGATTCCGTGACCCATGATAGAATCTGTCTAGAGGAAAAAAATACCTGACACAAATGGATGCCGAAGTCGGATACACTGACCCGTGAGGTGCAAAACGGTGGGACGCATTTGCCTCGAGGAATGAAGAAGAAGAAGTCTGCGAAACTCACGTGAAAATAGAATCATAAAAAACAGCGATGTCAAGAAGGGAGGTGTATTAAATATGAACCACTACGGTCCTGTTAAAGGCTGCGACAATCGTCCTCAGATTCCACGCTGTGTTTGATTTTCCTCCTGCACTTATAAATTGACAATTATGTATCACTGTAGTTGACATTTATTCTCCGCGGACAAATATCTTAAGTTTCAAAATTCCGTTATTCAAGACACGTTTTAATAGCAGGTTTGTCCAGTTTACTTTATACCACTAATAGGGTGGCCATGTTTAGGCTCCTACTTTGTCGTTATATTTTTCGTCTGCGCTGTGATTTCACCAGCACGACACTCATGGCGTACTTAGCAACAATACTACCAATTTATATTCCTCAGTAGATGTCTGTCGGTTTCTCAGTTCCGCTGCTCAAATCACGTGTTAATAGCTCGCTGTTCATATTGAGTGCATGCGATTAGTAGCTAGGCCATATTCACGCTCCTACTTTCTCGTCTGCACTGTTATGCCACCAGTGGGACACTCTTGCGCAAAACATGTTCTGATATCAGGCTGCTTCATTTTAGTAAATGGTACTGACTGGTTCCGCCACGTTTAGACTCCATCTTGGTCATCATATTATTCGTCTGCACTATGATGCCGTTAGCAGGACACTGTCGACGTTCAATACTTCCAACTTACATGACAATGAAAAGATACTTGGTTGAGGAAAGCTTCCATTACTCACGGATATCCCAATGAGTGTTTCAGTCTCCACCAATAGATGACACAAGAATAATCTCAACACAGTGCAGGAACTCATAGCGCACTGAGTATCGCAATCCGTATATATCATAATCACAAATACTATCACCCTTACCGAAACATCTAAATACACTCATTTCCGCAAAAGGACAGATAATAAACAGCATATTCACACCAACCCTATGCTACCAATCTCAAACCTGAACTTTATCCACATCACACTTTCGCAAAATCAACACCTGCGAGATGAGATGCCTGAGGATTGCTGCCAACTTAACAATCCGAGACCTAGTAATAAATGATGTTATCAGACAGATTGTGGGATCAAAACCTTGTGCCACATTTATTGAAAGGCCGAAGATCAAGTGGTTTGGCCGTGTCGTTAGAATGCAACACCAACAACTACCATCACCGGCCTTACATCAAAGATCATCAGCGACGAGACCAAGCTGACGTCCAAGAAGAAACTGGATTGACGACAGCAAAGACATTGTACAATCACACGGAATGACACTATCCAGATGCCGCCCACCTGGTACGCAAATTATTCCTCCCCTACGATGCTTGACGGCAGAAGTGGAAGATGATGATGATCATGATGATGACATATACTACAAATGCTCTTTGTGTAGTCTTAAATTTTCTATTCGCAAATTTAGACAGAGTAGAGACCGTTTCCTCCTGCTTGTGTAGACTTCCAGCTGCCAAGGGTTTGCTAACGTGCGAAATGTGCGCAGTGTTTCAAGAAGGCTGGAGATCCGATCCATCTCCCCCAGGATCAGAGAGGTGCATAATATTATTTC
>JACEFZ010014510.1:40000-42500 GCA_014155875.1 Cepaea nemoralis
TGTCATGTTCTCAACACCACCTCTGACCATGTCCCCGGACTTATGCTACAGGAGTCTGTCATGTTCTCAACACCACCTCTGACCATGTCCCCGGTCTTATGCTACAGGAGTCTGTCATGTTCTCAACACCACCTCTGGCCATGTCCCCGGACTTATGCTACAGGAGTCTGTCATGTTCTCAGCACCACCTCTGACCATGTCCCCGGACTTATGCTACAGGAGTCTGTCATGTTCTCAGCACCACCTCTGACCATGTCCCCGGACTTATGCTACAGGAGTCTGTGATGTCTCAACACCACCTCTGACCATGTCCCCGGACTTATGCTACAGGTTCTTGATGTTCTCAACACCACCTCTTGGCATGTCCCGGACTTATGCTACAGGTGTCTGATGTTCTCAACACGACCTCTGGCCATGTCCCCGGACTTATGCTACAGGAGTCTGTGATGGTCTTATCACCACCTTCTGACCATGTCCCCGGTCTATGCTAAGGTTTCTTGAGGTTCTCAACACCACCCTGACCAGTCCCCGGTCTTATGCTACGGGAGTCTGTGATGTTCTCAATACCACTTCTGGCTTTGTCCCCAGACTTATGCTACAGTTAGTTACATGCCCCTGTATCAATCTTCGCACAAAGTCGACCTTCTCTCTTTACCAGGGGATTTATGCCTTCATCGCTGCTCTCCCCCGCCATATGCCCACAAAATTGTTTAAATGCCATTGGATGTTTAAACCCTTTCTTCCGCGACTTCCCGCCTGCTGGGCTTATATACAATATTTTTCTCCCTGCACCCCCCTTTAAATTTTTGATATATAAAAACCATGTAGAGGTTGTCAATGTGGGCTGTATTTGTGTTTTTGTTTTTTTTTGTGCTGACGAAGGCTTTTACCGAAAAAGTCCTGTGTACTTGTCATCGGTTATAGAAAGGGTTTTACGTTTACTGCTTCTCGTTTTTTTCTTGTTGGGGTGGGGTGTTTGTTTGTGTGGGGTGCGTGTGTTTTGGTGTGTGTTTTTTAAAATTTATGAAGTGAACCAGCCCCCTTCCTCTACAACTTTTGTATCCCAGAATTTGCTGAAACTTACTAAAAACACAGTTTTAAACCGAATTTACCACTTAACCGTCCTAGTCAGAAACTGGTGATTGAACTCACGACTACTGTATTGTCCAAGCCAACACACTTACCACCACACCGACTCAACGACGCAAATAATAGCTTAACAACACTAGCCACGATAAGGAGCTCAAGATGATAGCTACAAGACATATTAGGATGCGAAATTAGTTTATTTTAAATCCCTCAGATTACCAACTTGTCAGACCACAGGGAAAGTCTGTCCCACAGGGAATCTAATTAGACCAATCCCTGGTGGTTCGAAGTCGCTGGAGCGGCAAACTGATTGGGCCAAATTATTGGTTGTATATAATAGATATTACTTCCCCTACTTGTTTTGCAGCCTTGACATTGCTTTATCTTGTTTCCGAAGTCTAGAGAGCTAGCACTTTGGGATGATTTGGGTATTTCATAACTTGTTATTTGCTGATCTCAGATGGGGGAAGAAAATAGATGAAAACAGATGAGAGACAGACAGTTAGACAGACACGTGGGATTGCGGATATTCTCAAATATTCTTAGCTGAACTGTAGGTTACCCATATTGCAAACTGGATATCGTCTTATGTATATTCCACATTAAAGTTAAGGCCCTTTAAGAGCTCACTTCAGACATACTTACTTGTTGGTTGATATCTCATGCAGTTTCCTCAGTGTCCTCTACTTCTCATTCATCTCCGGCTCTAAAATTTAACGGAATTAAAGGCGTGAGAATCGAATTCATTGCACTAGGTGTTATCCCATATGGCTCGGTTTCTTTCCCCAGGATGACCTGCCGACAGCGTCGAACAAAGCACGAACTCCGTAGCTCCAGCGTCGACCCCCAGAAGTCCCCGAAAACCGAATGACGGAGACCGGACTCGAACATACAACCTTCAGAGCGCGAAGCAGGCAACTTAACCACTTTGCCTCTAACCGCTGCCTCTATCTCTCTTCTCCGTGTGCATTATCTCTCTCTAGAACCCTCTGCTTCGTGGGTTCCCCCAAAAAATACTCTGAGTTTGTGTCCTATCCCTCACCTCTTGATTCGTCTTTCCCTTACCTCTTGATCCATTTTCCCATCACTCCATGATCCATCTTTCCCTCATCCCTCGTTTCGCTGCAATCTATCTAGTTCTTTCCTTATGCTTCATATGAGTGACCACGTCATATCAGTACATTCTTTCTATTCTAGCCCAGGCACCACATACTATATGATTGTGTAGTGTGTTTTTTTTTTAAATTAGTTTTATGTGTCCTCCATGTTTTTGATCAATGCATCAGAACTGTTTGCTGTTAGAATAACATAGTCTATATTTGGTACTACGTTCAATTTCTTTTGAATTCAACAAGCTTCTTAGTGCTGCGAAAGCTTATTTTGCGTTTTGTATTCTAATTTTTATAACTCC
>JACEFZ010014510.1:47500-102500 GCA_014155875.1 Cepaea nemoralis
CGGCGTGTTTAACATCGGGGAACGAGTTGACTGTATGGTTTGTGTCTTTTAGTCTGTGTCTTTTGTTTGTGATCCACTAATTTTTTGGACATTGTTTTCTGGATGAGGGTGTCAAGGTGTGACAGAATGACGGACGGACCAACGGAGGAACAGGCAGGCAGGTATACAGGCAGACAGGCAGGCAGTAAGACTGGCAGACAGAGAGACAGACAGAACGAACGAACGAACGAACGAACGAACGAACGGACGGACTTTATTTTCAAAGGGTAACAAATTGGGCACGCAGGCCCGTCTTACATTCGGCCTAGATTGATGGACAGACAGGCATACCGATAAACAGAAAGACAGATAGGCAGACAAACAGAACGTTAGGTAGGTAGTTAGGGAGGTCGTCAGGCAGGCAGGCAGGCAGGTAGAACGAACGAACGAACGAACGAACAAACTTTATTTTCAAAGGGTTAAGAATTGGGCACGCAGGCCCGTCTAACATTCTGCCCTTCTATCACTCTCTTTCATACATTATTTCATTCACACATCATTCAAGGCTAACAGAGAACAGCAACAATATAAAGGATATGCATTATAAAGGCATGGGCAAAATGCGAACATCAAAACTACACGACACAGTAATATTAGATAATGGTCTGACACTTGTTGTTAGCCATGTGGAATATACTGGCCTACCAAAAGGGGACTGGCTGTTATACTAGGGTTTTGTTATTATTATTATTATCTCTATTATTAAGGGGGAAGGTAATCCATATTGAGATAGTGTTCGAATAATTTGCGATTATATGAAAAGGGATTGGTGATGTCTTTGATTTCTTGTGGAAGATTGTTCCACAGCTGAGCTGCAGAGTACGTTAAGCTTGTTTTGTATAAGTCAATCCTAGGCTTAGGAATGTGTAATATATTTAAACGTTTACTGTGTCTAGCATTATATTTAAACAATGGCCAAAGGTAATTTGGGGCATTCTGATGCAGGATTTTGTGAACTTAGTTTAGCTTTATTGAAAAGCAGGCGTTTACGGAGTGGTAGTAACTGAAAGCGTTTATACAGGCTAGGATTGTCAGTTAAATGTTTGCTATAAATTAGACTCATGGCCCGTTTCTGGAGTGAGTAAAGTCGCTTGGTGTTTGAATTAGAACAACCGTCCCAGATCGTAGAGCAGTAGTCAAAGTGTGTCTGTATATGAGAAGTATAGAATAGTTTCCTTGTGTCCTCATCAAGGAAGTTTTTAATTTTGGCGAGTTGGTAGACTTTTTTAGCTGTTTGTTTAATGAGCACTTGAACGTGGGAATTAAAGGTTAGGTTTCTATCAATGATTAGGCCTAATGTTTTGTGCTCAATTACACTTTCTACTGGCATGTTATCGATGTGAAGTTGAAGTGTTGTGTGTGAGCTTAGAGTCTGAAGTCTTTGTCTGGTTGTTAATAACATCGATTTTGTTTTAGTGATGTTAATTTGCATACGGTTTGAATAGCTCCACCTAACTACTGTCAGCGACTTGTCCGCTGCAGATTCTCAGGACTCCCCTACTTTCGCAAAGCACGAAATAACAACTCGTGACATTTGCGAAAGGAATGCAATTTATTAAGAGCCGACATTCGAATGGCTCTACGAGCGTTATACTTCATCATCATTATACAACATGAATGCATTGAAGTGATGAACAATGATGCTAGTATTCACAATCTAAATTAACAGCCCTATGTTTGCCTATTGCCTAGAAACTATAGCATTTGTTAAGGATACGTCTGCTCTCTACCGTCTCCAGTCGGGGTCTGTCCACACGCTACCCATTGCGTGGACAAGCACGGACACTCTCCTCCGTGCAGTAGCTATTATTGCGTGCATGGTCTCGCAAGCACGCTGGCTTGTGAGTTAGAGTAACCGGGTCTTTCACGGTTACTCGCAAGGACAAGCTTCCCAATGGCTTGGGGAAAGCCCTCGCTCAGTTGTACGCATTGGCCCCTGGTCTAACACACAGGTGTCTCCTTGTGGGGCTATTTATAGCGCTTGGTGTGTCTCCTGTCTGGTGTCTCCCTACTAGACTAGTGTTAACTCCTATCGCCTCTGTAAGGCCTTTATTGGAGATCTTGACAGGGTCCCCTCCACTCTGTGAAGTGTTACTTCCCTTTCACTCATGTTTGTAACACTTCTGGTCACACACAAAAATTGGTTGCTCCAATTTTGTCAGATATCCAATAAGTTATAACTCTCTAGTTTGGGGATAGAACAACTGTCTTCTTCCTTCACTCACAGTGCTCTATCTTTTCACCTGGCTAATTAAGTAGCCTATGTATTCGTATAGTTGGCTCTATAGATATCTTTGGGAATGGTAGTGAACCGGAACCGTTGTCTTCTGACTTATGTCCTGGCTTCCGTCGTTTGACCCTATGTCTTTTGACTTTCACCTATTGACTTCTGTCTCGACCTGTCCTCAAATTGCCCAATATGACAACCCACACACAAGTTGACTCTGTTATGAGTACAACACATGAGCACAAAGTGTTCATGTTCCCATTAATATCCCCTCCAACTCTTATACACACAGTTCTACTTTTCACCTTCTCGCTTCCGCTTGTGAAAAGCTATATTCACTGTTACATTACGGTTTCTATGAAGTTATTGTGTCCCCTGAATTTAAAGTTGTTGTTCTTTGAAATGAATGGTGTGTGCAAATTTATGTGTTTGTTTTCCTGTTTGTTTGCGTGTTTTCTAATAAACTACAGTGTACTTAACTCTCTAACATGTGTATGCGTTAATGTACTAAATGTGTGTGTTCCTTCGAGCGCCGCAAATCGGTTTACTGTGGTTACAAACGTTCGTTATTATTATTTGTGACCACAATTCCGCTTTCTTAAGCTCCAAGTACATTCCCTATTTACTCTATTAAAGTATGGCAGTAACACACATAAAAACTTGACAACACATTGACTATACAGATGACAGATCCCACTTCTGACACCAATTGGGGTCCTGCCTGTCCGCGACTTGTCCGCTGCAGATTCTCAGGACTCCCCTACTTTCGCACCGCACGAAATAACAACTCGTGACATTTGCGAAAGGAATGCAATTTATTAAGAGCCGACATTCGAATGGCTCTACGAGCGTTATACTTCATCATCATTATACAACATGAATGCATTAAAGTGATGAACAATGATGCTAGTATTCACAATCTAAATTAACAGCCCTATGTTTGCCTATTGCCTAGAAACTATAGCATTTGTTAAGGATACGTCTGCTCTCTACCGTCTCCAGTCGGGGTCTGTCCACACGCTACCCATTGCGTGGACAAGCACGGACACTCTCCTCCGTGCAGTAGCTATTATTGCGTGCATGGTCTCGCAAGCACACTGGCTTGTGAGTTAGAGTAACCGGGTCTTTCACGGTTACTCGCAAGGACAAGCTTCCCAATGGCTTGGGGAAAGCCGTCGCTCAGTTGTACGCATTGGCCCCTGGTCTAACACACAGGTGTCTCCTTGTGGGGCTATTTATAGCGCTTGGTGTCTCTCCTGTCTGGTGTCTCCCTACTAGACTATTGTTAACTCCTATCGCTTCTGTAAGGCCTTTATTGGAGATCTTGATTATTTAATTCTTGTTGTAAAGACGACTCAAGTAAAATACAGTTTTCAGCGTTTGTGTACACTGTACAGTCGTCTGCAAATAGATCGCAGGACGACATAGATAGGTAGGTAGGCAGGTAGGCAGGCAGGCAGATAGTTAGTTTGGTATGCATGTAGGTAGGTAGGTAGGTAGGTAGTTAGGTAGGTAGGTATGTAGGTAGGTAGATATGCAAACAGGTAGGTCGGTAGATAGGAAGGTAGGTAGGTTGGTAGGTAATTATTTTGGCAGCCGTGACACACAGGCATAGAGACAGACAGGCAAGCAGACAATTAGGTAGATAGGTAGGTAGTCAGGTAGCGAAACGCATACATATACACCCACGCAGACAGACAGACAGACAGACAGACAGACAGACAGACAGACAGAAAGACAGACAGACAGGCAGACAGAAAGACAGACACGGACAATTAGACTGACGGGTAGACGGACAACAAAATACACACAGAAACATTTACTACAGGGCAGACGCAAGCATCAATGAAACTGCCTGCGACATAAATAAAAGTAAGTAATCACCCCTTGAAATACCTTCACCATGTCTTGTCATATGGTGCTACACCCACATGTGTATAAACCATTCGGAAATCCAGTGGTGATATTGCGAATATCACTCCTGACACCGTCATTTCCAAAAACATTACCTAGTAGCCACATTTGGCTTGATCGAGCTGGGACCCCAAAACAAATTTTGGATCCTTTGGGATACGAATTAGAGCCCATACCACCGGGTCGGCTGGCTAGCGTCTAGCTACTATGCTCCCGCTGTTCCGCTGTCTGGATTGCAATGATGTCAATCTGAACTGAGCTAAACTCTAGATAGCAGGTTAGTCGCGGTTCCAAATTCACTCCAAAGAGTCACTCCCATAATGCTCCGTTCCTCTGAAAGTGAATATCACACAAAATGCTCCTCAATGCCACACGTGAAAAGTGAAACAAACTGCAGTACCGATAAACCAATAGCATGCACAGGAAAGTACATGCATAAGGCCGTTGCCAGAATGCCAACACAAGTCCACCACGAAAATTACAATTCGTCGTCGATGGAAGTGGCCGTCAATAGAAAGGCAGCAGATTCACGCACATTACTGTATAATGCAAAACTAGCTAGTTCAGCATCTTGCCGCTGCCATTTTCTGAACATGCACTTCACAATGCAAACACCCGAGGACAAATGTAAAAGCACTACACATTAAACACTAAAGAAACATAAGTAATAGACACCTTTACTCGCCTTGTGATGTACAGGGTATATGGTTCAAGCCCCATATTTTTATAGTCCAATTGTCACTAGATGACGATATGATCAATAAAATAAATGTATGTAAATTAAATACTATTAACTTATTACATAAGTTTCATAAATAAGTATAGAGGTATTCCTTGGTGCTTACGGAAGTTGAAGAATGAATTAAGGATTAGCGAACTGACCAGACAATATCAAACTTGAAAACTATAGTTACTGATCGGGATTTGAACCTGTCACGTCCAAATAACGACAGCGTCTCGATGTAGGAATGGACAGATGAATGAATGGAAGGATGGGTGGATGCATGGATGGATGGATGGATGGATGGATGGATGGATGGATGGATGGATGGATGGATGGATAGGACGAATGAGTGAACGAATTAATTAATTAATTAATATATTAATGAGTGAAAGGATGAATGGATGGATGAATGAATGAATGAATGGATGGATGGATGGATGGATGGATGGATGGACGAATGGATGGATGGATGGATGGATGGATGGATGGATGGATGGATGGATAGGACGAATGAGTGAACGAATTAATTAATTAATTAATTAATATATTAATGAGTGAATGGATGAATGGATGGATGAATGAATGGATGGATGGATGGATGGATGGACGAATGGATGGATGGATGGATGGATGGATGGAGATATGAAGTGTACTTGCTGACATAGCTGACAAGTAACACCCCCGGGAGTCTAGTTGGTCATGCATCGAAGTACACTTGTTCCTGCAGAGAGGCGCTATCGCCATTTGCTCTGATTTGGAATTCATAAGATAGAATTCCCGTGTAGCCTTAGACTTCCCTGTAGTCTAGTGGATCCTCCAACTCCGGAGTTCTCACTCGAACAGCGTAGTGGGATCACCATTACACTTCCATGTTGTCTACCATCACACTTCCCGGTTGAATAGCGTGTCCCCCAACCCCATGTTCTCGCTTCCTACAGCATAGTGGAATCACCATTACACTTCCTTGTTGTCTAGTTTTGTCCTCCAACCCCCATGTTCTCGCTCCAACAGCATGGTGGGATCACCATTACCCTTGTACGGTCCACATCTACCGACAGAGACTACCCACTTATATCTTTCTCTAAAGTGCAATGACGTCAACTATGACAACAAATAGTTTTCAGATAACAAATATCGCATTTTATTATACCCCCGTACCAACAGCAACCATCCTTGTATCGATAAACTCACGTTGGGGTTATTAGTTATATTATTATACCCATTATCGAATCAATGGTACCCCCAACCCCTTAGTTGGAAACATTTTCTACAATCAAGGCTATAATTTTTGCAATACAAAATTGACATCGTCAGGTTTTTTTCCCCCCGACATTAAGTTAGCAGTACATCTTACGAACTTTCTGGCATTCCCTTCAATTGCCAGGGATCCCCGTACCCACTTACGAAATGGTATAACCTTTTCTTAGAGGTATGATACGAACAAGAGAGGTAGAAATCCCGCGTAGGTTTGTTCAGAAATGACATGTGGCATTTCTTTGGTGTACAGTACCATTACAAATTGTTTCGTCGTGATGTCATTAATTTGTTGTTATGTGTATTTTTTTACTTTTGGTGTCACGTTTCATATTTCGTTTCATAACTATACACGTGAAACATTTGTATTGTGAAATCGTTTCTTATTGTACTGTTTAGTTACAGATATTGACATTACAAGCTGGTTTGAAATCAATACCTTTTCAGTGTTATTGGGGGTGGGAAGGGCGCGGGGGTTATTTAGTCTTGATACATACACTTTCATTAAATGCGAATAGAGGGTAGCATGGCCGAATGGATAAGAATGCTCGTTCTTACACATTCGATGTGCTGATGCCGAAGTAGCGGGTTCAACCCCTACACCGACCTTTTGGACTAAAACGTTGACCTCTCGTCATTGATTTGGAGACGTACATTACAATTACATCAGAAGTCGGAGTGGGTTCACCTAATGGCCTGGTACATTTCCTAATTAACATTTTAGACTTGATTGATTTACACCCACACACACACGCACACACGCACACACCACACACATACACACACACACACACACACACACACACACACACACACACACATGCACACACAAACCAACAACAATAACAAACATTCGAATTTGGTGGCGAATCATGACGGCCCACGCTTACCGGCATGGCACATGATGGATGGATGCGGGATTATGAACTCCTTCACCACAGAGATGTTCAGAAGAGGTAAAAATGTAGAGAACCATTTTACTCATCTGTTGGCGCATCAGCATCTCACTGTCCGCCTTAACTTTCCAAAGCATTTGCTGGTACTCATTTTAGACTGGCTAGATCTGGCAGCCCAGAAAAATGTATAAAAATGTGAAACTGCCCAGCCGCGGATCGAACTCTTGACTCCAGGTCGGCAGTCGGATCCCTAATCCCAGAAGGCTAGATGTTATATCTAGGACTCCGCGATCGAGTTCGGAAAAGTGGGGATATCATCATTTTCTTATTTTCAACGGAAAACAATTCACACTGTTCACAATTTAAATATTACCTAGTTCGCCCGAGCTTCCCCTCTCCCCTCGTCTATCTCTGTTGATGTGTGTTTATCGTTGTCACTAAAAGAGCATTGACAATCTTAAATACCTTGTTTATGACAAACAAATGTGGTACAACACACGAGGAAAGCCCACTGTTATGCGTTTATGAATTATTAAAACCATGTTGATTTATTTGGTTGTTTCGGGATTTGAGATTTAAATATTGAGCACAAACCACTACTGTCAACGCTGATCGCATTCTGGTATGAACCTAAGGCCTATCCACGTCTATCCAGTGCTTCCACATTGACGTGGATAGGCCGTAGATTCATACCAGAATACCATCAGCGTTGCCAGCAGTGGGTTGTGCTCAATATTTATAACCATGTTGCCAAGAAATAACGATTGTCTCTATCTAATGTTTGTGATAAGTTTTCTTTGTATCTCTGCCTCTTTCAACAAATTTAAATTACTCATTGTGGCTGGCCAAGGAAAGAGGAATACAGATGAAATTTGTACAGAACAAAATCTCATGTATTTACCTGATGGTAGGTAGAGAATCTCTATATTGAGATAGCAGCTATGGTCACCAACCAGTTGTGTCACTGCCAGGAAGGACAGCAAAGGCACACTAACCTCTGTACTACCTAGAACGTCAATTCACAGATTGTTATATGGATGTCAATCACGGACAAAGAAGCAGGCAGGTTAAGAAACGTATAAAAGCAGTGGAAATATGGTTTCTGAGGAACATGCTAAGAATAGCATCGGCGAACAAAAACAGTGAATGAAACAGTTCTACGAGAAACAAATTAAAACCGTGATGTGATTAAAGAAATTAAACATCGACAGTCCGAATTTGTTGGATTCGTTGCGATGATGAATAGACTAGAAGAATACTTGGTGACAACTGGCAAAATTGATGGGATAAGAGTAAGAGGAACGCAGAGAGATAAATAACTAGATGGCTAAGTCACATGACTTAATCGGGACAAGACTGCAGACCTGATACAAGGTAATCATGTGTGATGCGAACCATGACCCCTCATGCTTGTCCACATGACACATGATGACAACCATTTATCTTCTGTGATGTCAATCAATACCATAAATATGTGTCTCTTACATCTTTGGTGACACTACCAGGGTCTTCGTCGCTCATTCTAACACCCCTCTGCTCACCCGGGGAAACACATCCATTCATGGACAGGCGATAGCGAGGCTGGGGATGCGGGACCGACAGACCGACCGTACTGACGCCTTGTGTGAACAACCTGACGCACAAATCGGCGGTGCGCCAACGATCGTCGAAATCGCGGTTTCCCTTCTATCAGTGGTGATTTGATACGTTCTCACAGGCGGTGGTGTTTTCCTATGGTGCTTTGGAATCTAATGGTTGTTTTCCGAATTGTTCAATACGGTGGTGTGTTGTTTTAACACGGTAACATTTTGGTTTGGCTGTTTTCTGAGTGTTTGTTTTCCGTAATTTGAGCGTCCGTTTAGAAAGCAAACACGAACTACGGAACGTAAAAGTGTCTAGTAAGTCACAAACAGCATATAAATGATGAGGTTGATTGCAACATACTGTAAAGAACATGCAACTAACTAGTTATTTGCATACAACATGTCTTGATCTATTTGTTTAACTAAACAAACACAACCCCCATAGCAAGAACCTGCTGGGCGCATGTGACGTCATAGGAAGATCAAAGTTTGTAGACCAGGTGAGGGATGCCGGTCTCCGTGTCGAATGGTTTATGGACGCGGTCCGTCATCCCGTATACCCGCGTTCGAAACACAGCTTCGCGCGATTTGGCAGCCGACCGCGTGTTGTTGGTTTCGCATTGGTGTCGGTGCCGGTCGTTTAGAAAGCAATGGCAAACTACTGAACGTAAACTCGCAAGAGATCACAGCGGCAGAAATGCTGGTGTTTACTGCGATGTTCTGTAATAAAAGGATATTTTTTAAAATGGTGAGGGATAAGGAGCTAGTCTTTTCCTCCCGAAGCAAACGGAGAGAGCTGACATCGAACACTCGTCCCGCGGCATACATGTCATTGTCGTGGCAAGGTTTAACTGATTCATTTCAAAAGTTAGTTGCATGTCCCTAACAGGACGTTTGCATTCAACACCAGTATGTTTGCTGTTGTTGATGTCTTGGCAAGTTTACGTTCTGTAGTTTGCCATTGCTCTCTGAACGGCCGGCGCCCATACCAATTCGTAAAAACCAGCACAACGCGTTCTGTTGCCAAATCGCGCGCAGATGTGCTTCGAACGCGGGTATACGGGATTACGAACCGAGTCTGTAACGCCTTGGCCACGGAGACCGTCAACTGATTCACTGCTGAAGGATAATATATCGCCAAACGTGGCCTCCCATTTGGAAAGGACTATATATCTCCACTCTACCGTTGTTCCTACAGTTAATGTTGTGCATATGTTGAATGAGACGCTCGCCTGCCATCTTGGGTTCTAGGTAATCTAGCGCGGTTCTGTCAAACTCTCATTTACTGTCAGTATAGTACCTTGCGGTGTATGGCAGGAGGGGTATGAGGAATTGAGGCCGCCAGGCTAGTGCAGTCGCCGTGAACTATGTAGGTTAGAGTTGTCTTTTAGCTTCCGACAAAAAAAAAAAACAACCACACCTTACCGAGGATTCTTCTTCTTCTGCTGCGTTCACCAGGAGTGTTTTTTTTTTTTTCCCAGACGTAATTGCGTTATGTCTGTTTTACTTGCGCCTTTAGGCCGACACATCCGTCTTCTGTGGGCATTTGTTGACCGGGTTAACCTTCCCGGGTACCGAGGATTCGCTGTGATATCTACCGCATCAACCACTGAGTGTCGTTTGGTCTATAAAAATATGGGTTTTATTTTCTAATGCCCACTTCGCCTTCATCATCATCATCATCATCTTCCACTTCTGCCGTCAAGCGTCGTGGGGAGGAATAATTTGGTTCCAGCGCTCGGTGGACGGCACTGGATAGTGTCATTCCGTGTGGTTGTACAATGTCTCTGATGTCGTCAATCCATTTTCTTCTTGGACGTCCTCGTGGTCTCGTCGCAGATGATCTTTGATGTAAGGCCAGTGATGGTAGTTGCTGATGTTGCATTCTAACAACATGGCCAAACCACTTGATCTTCTGTCTTTCAATAAATGTGGCACAAGGTGTTGATCCCACAGTCTGTCTGATAGTAACATTTCGTTACTCGGTCTCGGATTGTTAAGTTGGCAGCTCTCCTCAGGCATCTCATTTCGCAGGTGTTGATTTTGCGAAGGTGTAATTTGGATAAAGTCCAGGTTTGAGATTGGTAGCATAGGGTTGGTGTGAATATGCTGTTTATTATCTGTCGTTTTGCGGACATGGGTATGTTTGGATGTTTCAGTAAGGGTGACAGTTGATATGTAAGTGCACTAGCTTTTGACATCTGATTTCAATTTCTCTGTCTAATCTGCCATCTTCTGTGATCATACTTCCAAGGTATTTGAATTCTTTAACTTGTTTCAGAGGTGTGTTATTTATCTGTATACTTAGTGGGCCTTACGCGTGTAAAAATGATCTTTGCTTACATATTGAATTGCATTGGTTTACCTTGCTTCATCGTGGCCCCGGGGTTCGGTTCTTGTTAGGAGCTGGATTTATTTAATAACAATACAGCCATGGGGGCTACTCATGTGTGTAAAAGGTGTTGGGGCAAGGAAAGGAATAAGGAACGCAATAATGAAGAAACTAAAGAACGAATACAAGGAAAGAAAGAAGAAAGACGAAAGGAGGGAGAGGGAGAGAGAGAGTGAGAGAGAGAGAGAGAGAGAGAGAGAGAGAGAGAGAGAGAGAGAGAGAGAGAGAGAGTAGTAATAAACAAAGTACGGGACGAGCGAACTAGCAAACGAACGTTATTATCATATTGTAATGAATCTTTCTGACATATATGCCTGCTTAGCATATGAGGAAGGAAAGAAAGGGAAGAAAACGGGTAAGGTGTAGATATGTAAGGAGTAGCCATGAATAATGCAGGAAGGAAAGAAGAAAGCAAAGGCGGAAGAAAGAAGTTATTAAATAATGAAGGGAAAGAAAAGGGGAAGTACGGGCGAGAAAGGAAGAATGAATGTAGAAAGGAAGAAAGGTAATAAGGAAATAAGTGGGACATAAGGGATAATGAAAAAAAAAAAGGGAAGTTAGAAGCAAATGTGAAAAGGGGAAGGAAAAAGGAAGGAATAAACAAAGAAATGAACTACAGAGCTTTCCAGTCAACGAGCTCCACATTGCAACGGCAAGCTGCTCTATCATTAAGCTCTCCCGACCACTCATCTGTCGCAGGCTAATTATATATTTCACATCTTGCATGTTAACAGCCAGTTAGGATATGGCGAGTTAATGAACTGATCGCTTGTAGCAAGCGAGCGGCAGGTTGCGCTGGTCTAGTGGCTTGACGCTTGACTGCTAAGCCAGTGGTCATGGCTCGAATTCGCATAGCGGCGGGCTTGTAATATTCACATTGGCTCCCAGATGTTGAAAACATTAATTGTATGTCATTTAAAGGACGTCACAATCAACCCCAGTATTTTTATCTGTGATTTACTTGGCAAGTTTACGTTCCGTAGTTTGTCATTGCTTTCCGAACTATCGAAGCTCATACCAATGTTAAAAATCAGCGCAAGGTTGTCTGCTTTCAAATTTCCTGCAACTGATTTTAATGCAGTATGTAGGACTGCGAATCGCGTTCGCTATCTATCTAAATGTAGCAATCTTTACATAAATGTATGTTGAAGTCAAACTTGTGGGATGTATAACTAGATGTGAGGCATTCTCTTCAAAACAAGGAAAGGCGAAGAAGAGGAATAACTCCACTGAATATCCAAAACTCTACGGTGTCGTTCACGACTGATTAACCCGCCGACGAACATATCCTTGGCTCGTTGATCCACCTTGAGCTTGGTTGATTCCGCTGGAAATACCTTTCTTTAGAACGCCAACGTCTTGACAAAATTCTTCATCATTGAGGCCTACAAGAAAAACGACCCACTGTATTTGTTCGCAAGAAAGCGTACTGCCGACGTATTCATGTGTTCGTGTACTGTCATAGGCAGTTCACGAGCTGGAGATGAGGGCAGAGTCATGTGGCAATGAAGTGTATTGTCATAGGTAGCCCACGAGCTGTAGATAAGGGCAGAGTCATGTGGCAATGAAGTGTATTGTCATAGGTAGCCCACGAGCTGTAGATAAGGGCAGAGTCATGTGGCAACTATGTGTATTGTCATAGGGAGTCCCCGAGCTGGAGATGAGGGCAGATTCATGTGGCTGCTTTTCCGGGATCAAGTAAGGTGCAGTAGTAATGTTCGCAGATGCACCGGGTTCACAATGTTTGCCTCCCCGAGGCTGGACTGGCTTCTGGGCAGGCATATATGGCATTGTCAATGTGGAATAAATGCGAGACACGATAGGTCTAGAAAGTGGATGCGCAAACGCACGACAGTTTAACGATGACAAGGAATCATAATTCTCTCGGCGAAGGGTAGGCTTCTGACGATCAGAAACCTCCCGTCATGCTAGCTCCCCGGCGGAGTTTTTACGACCTTCAGTAGCCATTTAAGGCTGTGTCGACCTGGGGGTCAGGTCAATTGTCAATAAGCCCCGCTTCAGTAGCTATTCCATCACGTGACCACTGGCTGGACAGGCATGTCCTTTGCAGGACGTTGTGATCAACCCTCACCATAGGTTGATTTTCTATAAATATTACATTTTGTAGTTTGCCATCGCTTTCTTAACGAGTGATGTTTAGCTTGATATCCTTCACAGGACGTAGCAATCAACCTCAGCATATTTTGGTTGTGATTTCTTGGCACGGTTACGTTCAGTAGTTCCCCGTTGCTTTCTAAAGGACTGGCACTGATACCATGTTTATGAAAATCAATACACGGCGGTCTGCTTCCAAATCGCCCGCAGCTGTGTTTCGAACGTGGTATGCGGTATTACGAATTGCGTTCGTAACCCTTTCGCCACGTGATCTACACCATGCGCCATGCTGATAAGCGGGGGCAGTCTTGTTTCACTATTTCACATGATCACCATAGTCGTCAATTAGTTAAGTGTTCTTGTCTCGACCATACCGCGTGGGCAAGCCATCCAGGTATTTACTTCTCTGCCTTCCCCTTGTTCTCTTCCTCTCGATATGACCAGTTGTCACCAAGTTCTCCAATTTATTTCTTCTCATAATGTAACCAAAAATTGTGACTGTCTACGTCTAATTTCTCTAATCACCACAGCGCCGGTGTCATTTCTTATTTTGAATGATGAATTCCTTTTGTATATATCTTGCGAATAAGTGAAATATTCGCCTCTTCCACGCTGACACCCTTTATTTGGATATCTCATCTCATCTCATCATGTTCCTCTTGTACCTTGCGGTGTCAAGGTGAAGTATAAACATCGTGAGAGTGCCTGATTATGGGCTTCATATATCGATATTTCCATGGACTCTGCTATTCCCTCCGTCCAACGTTTACGTGGTCGGCCTCTTCCTCTGTTTCCATCTGGTCTGTACATCATTGCTTGTTGTGGTATGTTGTTGAATGGTAACCTACTTGCATGGCCAAACCATTTGACTTGCTGCTTTCTAATAAAATCTAGTGCTGCTATAATACCAACTTTAGTCCTGATTTCTTCATTTCTGATCTTATCTCTTCTTGATACGTTGAGTATTCTTCTCAGGAATCACAATTCTGTTGTTGTGATTTTTCTTTTCTCTTTTTCTGTCATTGTCCTGTTTTTGGCATTGGTAGCATAGAGTTGGTAGGAAGAATGTGTTGTAAAGTGCTTCCTTAGTAGTTATTGATACATGTTTGTTCTTTAGTATTGGTGTCATTTGTCCAATGAGTTGGTTTGCCTTATTACATATATTTTCGATCTCGTCTTCTGATCTGCCATTTGATTATATTATACTTCCTCCATCCATCCATCCATCCATGATGTGCCATGCGGTAAGAGTGGGCGGTCATGTTCTGCCATCTCACTCGATCACCAGAATCGTGGATCAGCTCTGTGTTTCTGTCTCGACCATGCCACAAGGCCAAGCCATCCAGGTACTTGTTTCTAGGTCTTCCCATTGGTCTGTTCCCCTCGATCTTACCAGTTGTCACCAAGTTCTCCAATTCATTTATTCATTGTACTTCCTAGGTACTTGAAACTCTTTACTTGTTTCAAGGGATGTTCTTTTAGGTGAGTGGTTGTTGTTTTTTCTTCGTTAGTTATAGTCATTATCCTCTGTTTTGCTTGTGCTTAATCTTCACGTTATGTTCCCTACACATTTCGTTTAGACTATTCGGATATATGGTTGTATAATTTGTAATTTCATAAACAAATATATAGTTGTGGGTTTTTTTACGCTCGCTTTGAACTCAAACGTAGTCCATACACGTGCTACTATTTCTGGTGCATTGGCCTGATTTTTGTGTGTGGATTAGCTGTCCCTATGACCAGTGTCCCCCGCCATCAGGCGAACCCACTCCGACTTCTGAGGTACTTATAGAAAAAAAAGACTGTTAGATTCATACAAGAGACAACATTGCAGTTATAAACATATTTCAGGCGAACGAAAGAAGAGGTTGAATCCCAAAGTTAAGGACGTGAAGTTAACATTTTAGTCCAACTGACTTATGTAGGGGTTGAACCTGCTAACTCGACATCAGCACATGGGAAGTTAAAGAATGAGAACTCTTATCTAGTCGTCCATGCTGACCTGCAAATCGAAGTTTTAAACAACAAAAACAAACAAAAACTTAATGAATGATAAAATAACCTTACGCCATTTGTATCTTCACCAAACGCTGTCACTACAGTGAAAGCCAGCGATTATAAACCTTCAACCGTGTCTATCCTGAGCCTTCATTGTACATTCTGCAAAGCTGTCTTTAAAATCTGCCTGCGTTGATTGATTGCTAGTTATACAATGAGAGATTTAGCAAGAAGGTGAAGTCACACAAGTTGATTCAATCGGGGTAACCGGTCGCTGTGGCATGACTAGTTCGCGCAATTCGTGTGAATCTGGGTCGGCCTCAATTATGTGTTCACCCTGGGGGTTGACAGAATGCGGGCATGAAAAGTCGCAACAGTCAATTTGTCACTAGGACAGTAAACTTAACTTTCTTTCTCTCTTTCTGTTTGACTTTCTGTCTCTGTATGGGTCTGCGTTTCTTTCTTTCTTTCTTTCTTTCTTTCTTTCATTCGATTTGCATTTTATGTCTATGTTTCTGAGCCTGTCTTTCTTTTCTTTCTTTCTTTCTTTCTTTCTTTCTTTCTTTCTTTCTTTCATTCCATTTGCATTTTATCTCTATGTTTCTGTGTCTGCCATTCTTTCTTTCTTTCTTTCTTTCTTTCTTTCTTTCTTTCTTTCTTTTCTATCTCTCTTTCTTTCTTTCTTTTTCTCTTTCTTTCTCTCTTTCTTTTCTCTTTCTTTCTTTCTTTCTTTCTTTCTTTCTTTCTTTGCTTCATTCTTTTCGTTTTTCTTGACAAAGTAAATCAAGTATAGAACCTCCTCTGCACTCCCTTAGCTCATTGGGTAGACGGAACTGTCTCATATGTTTAGACAAATCGACACTCAGTGAGTGACATGTGGTAAATACTGACGCCACAAATAATATACAGTGGAACCTCGCTTAACGAGTATAATTCGTTCCAGGACCTTACTCGTAAAGCGAAACACTCGTTAAGCGAAACAGTTTTTCCCATTCAAATTTAATGTAAAATACGATAATGCGTTCTATGCCGAAAGAATACACAAAATATTTTGTATAACAGTTATTCAAAGAAAATTATATATACATTGTTAAGGAGCGTGATTCATCTTCCTCTTCTATCGCGGAATGAATGAACCTGGAATAAGAATTCGATTTGTAGGAAAAAAAAAATTGAAATAATTAATTTACAATTTCTAATACATACCTAATTCTTTTTTTTACTAGAAAGTTGTCTAGAGAAATTTGTTTTTGCCGACGCTTCAGAATTTGGTGGAAATGCGACACAGCATTATCATTAAATAAATTAGTAGCTCTCATAGCCACGGCCTTATTAGGGTGATGGTTCTCAGTGTACGATGCAACAGTTTCCCATGCTTTCAGCATTTCTCTTATTGCGCCAGAAGATTGTTGGTTTGCTGTTACCTTCTCCTCCTCCTCGGACAAACTCTTCGCCAAAACTTCTTGCTGTGAAACACAATGTAATTCCATAAGCTCTTCGCTAGTCAGCTCTAGGCTATGCTCTTCCACAAGCTCATCGATATCTTTGTTATCCACCTCCAGTCCCATGATCTTGGCCAAAGACACAATCTTGTTGACTACAGGCTTCACAGGTGCTGTCTCAAACCCTTGTTTTCCGATCCTCGCTGTTGCACAATCCGGGACTTCCCCTCCCCACGTCACTCGTTATGCGAAACGTCGCTCGTTCAGCGAGTTATTTTTTTTTACAATTTATTTTTCTCGTTATGGGAATTACTCGTTATGCGAGGTGCTCGTTAAGCGACGTTCCACTGTATTAACAATAAACACGATTTATTTCGCTGCATTTGTTTGACTAAGAGTGGAGCGGAGTGGCGCTGCTTGGATAGTGATGGATAGGACATCGAAACCGGAAGCTATATAACATCAGGCAAGGCTGCAAGCATTCATCCGCGGAAATGACATCAACTGGCGGATTTACCCTCCAACGTTTCTTGCGGGCAACCCAGCGAAGTTTAGCTTCAACTGGAACCAAACGTGATGAGTGTATCAGACACAAAAAGCTCTAGAAAGTCGAATACAGGCCCTGGAGATGTGGATTTACAAAAGAATATGTCGTATGTAATGGAAACAGAAACAATCAAATACAGAGGTTCTAGAAAACTGGGAATGAAAAGAGAGTTGATGAAAGAAGCAAGTGAAATATTTGAGCCACGTTAAAAGACATAACACACATAAAAACCATACTGGTGGGCAAGGTTGAAGGTGAAAGACCTGGGAGTAAGAATCGGCACAGCCAGACGTGAGAGGTACATCGGGAAAACAAGGCGCCTCGTCAACCAACACAGAACTGGCACTATTAGCCACCGGATGCTGATGCATATGCTGGGGGGAGGATCTGAGCACCTATGGACATGTCCGGAGTGCAATGAAGATACCCCAACTGATAACTGATAACTGATAACTGAAGGTAAGCGAGAAAGAGGTAGACAGCGATACAAGTTCGAAGATAACATAAAGAGATGGACGAACATCAGCCTGACAGAATGTACAGTTGAGGCGAGAGACAGACAGTGTTGGAGATCCATTGCAGCCAACCTTCACTGTGGAGACGGCACCTGGCTGAGTGATTGAACTGATCAAGACCTTGCTCATGTGTGATTGTACTATACACACGCCGCAGAGACGAGGGTCTGCTGTGGAAACAGGGACTGGTTTTTTATTTTGTTTTCGCTTACTCCCTTTGAATTCAAGCGTAGTCAACACACGTGCTGCCACGTCTAGTGCACTTGGCTGATTTTTGCGCGTGGATTAGTGTCGTGTGTGTAAAGAATGAATGTCGTAGTAGTTCCTTGTTCTTCTTTACCACTTTAGTGTCGTCCCTGGAGTGAGAGGAATCCACACCCATATTTGTTTTAATTCAATATCTCTATTCTGGAGATATCCAGCAGACTCCGTCCACAACACTCCCTCAATCTGAAGACACCTTCCTCTCACTCTTACTCACCCCTGGATCATGCCCCCTCTCATTCTTCCCCAGCATAACATACTTGACAACTCTCGCTTCAACAAATAAAAACCAGAAATTTATTAAAGCAAAGAGTATATGTAGGAGAAGTGTATGTGTGTATAAGGTGTAGAATGTGTGACGTGTATTCTAAATCGTCTATAGACTCAGATCAGTGTTCAAGAGGATATTCATTCTCATCCCTGTGCTGAAGATACACCAGCACCAGGTATCCCATACAAGTAGCCTCACCCAGGTGATGCTCCTCCGGTCACGTGAAGACTTCCTCCGTTGTCTCTGGAACCACTAGGATGCTTGGACACCCCTGACAAACACTGTCTAATGAGAGTCTGATTCACACTATGAACTTCCTCGGTTATTTAACGGATTGTTAATCAGGAAATTCTAAACCTATTGTCACTGTTATTGGAGAAATCTTAATGGATCTAGAGTCACTGGTTCTAAAGATTCCTCATATTAACACCACAATCTAACTGTTCTGGGTATCAGTATAAATTATGCAATGTTCTGACTGTTCATTGATACATCTATCACTTGGCTAACCCTCAATCTCATCAACATGTCCTGCTCAGCAGAAGCCAGGTTCCCGCAAACCAACTTGGGTATAAGCCCTATGTAGCGGCCTCTCAGCAACCTCTGTCTTCAGATTCTGAGCGATCATCTTCTAAATTTGTGTTGGCCCCACCGCTGAAAATCACCACACACATACGTGGACCTGGAAATTGAACCTGTTGAATAGAGAATACTATGGTGAGGGAAACTCCGTCCTGGCCAGAATTAGGTAAGTGTAGGCCAATAACAGCACTCAGATCTATAACAGAGATCCGATCTCTGTCATACGGCCAAATAACTCAATCATATGATCTGAGACATGGCAACACCAGGAAAGAATAAAGGAACGGGTAGAAACCCAGCAGATGCCCTACTGGAAGATCCTACCATTACCCATACCTCTTCTCCCTCTCAACCATCCTTAATCTCTCTAATTATTATTCACTACATTGTCCTCAACTTCCTGATTAAAATGATATCTCACATAAGCTAGTTGAAGCCACACAATAGGATACTAGTGCCGACGCTCCTATGATACTTTCTAGCACCGCACTATAGAACATTCTATCACTAATCATAATACATTATATCACTGCACAGTACTGTACTATATTCCTAATCATACTCTTAAGTCAGATATTATTAATTGCCTACCATATGTCTATTCCAGTTGTTACTCGAGAAACTAGGCAATCCGATTGGATCTATGTCCGCGAATAACTATCACTACTTAGACAGTCTAGTCCCTCTCATATAACACAACTCGGAATAATCCCCAATCCTAACACTTCAGAATGTTTTCCTCGACTCCCTCCACCTGTTTACCTGCACTGGGTTTTATATGGGTGCTTGAGTGAGTCACCAGAAAGTCCAGACGCCAATCAGTCCAGAATCTGGCTTTGTCCTCCTGTTTCCAGACTAACCAGAGTCAATTAGCTGTCAAGTTTCCTTTTCATCTGGGGAGTTCTTTGTCTCATCCAACAAATATCCTGGCTGTTTGAGAGCCGGAGACCTTTCCCCCATTACAGAATCCTTCCGACCTCTAGCAGGCATTCTGTCTATCACTTGCAACGGCCAACTCCCGCTTCGTAGACAGATGTCGCCAGTACACGTCTCTCAAACAACAACCTGTCAACCAACTGTCGACCGTGTGTAGACAAAACGACGTGACTCACTTAGATCTCATACACAAATGTCGACCAGGTGCAGACAGTTATAACAACGTATTTTCCCCAGTTAGTTCCACATCAAAGGGTCGAATTGTGTTTGCAAACTAAGGTCGGGCCTGGTTGTCATCGATCGACTGACAAGTTTATTTAACTAGTGACAATTAGCTTTCTATATTACCAGTGTCCCTCGCCATCAGGCGAACCCAATGCGACTTCAGAGGTACTTGAAATTTTCGTCCCCAAGTCAAGGACGAGAAGTCAACATTTTAGTCCAGCTAACCGGTGTAATGGTTGACAGATACTTGATTCGTCTCAACAGTGAGTTACCAATGTCAGAGATGGACAGTCCTGGAAACACACAGAGGTAGAATCATATAATGTGAGATTTGAAGCTAAAGAACGACAGCTAGAAAAGAAAAAAAAACACACGAAGATGTATAGATCATCATCATCATCATCATCATCATCATCATCATCATCATCATCATCATCGTCATCGGGACGCAGAGGTGTTTCCAAGGCACCAGGGCTGGGTTCTATACTGGCCAAGACCTATTGACGCGTCCTCGTCGAGCGTCCTGGGCATCAAATCCCTTTGGGGTCCAGGCTAAAGTCAGTAGGATCGTTGATTCTTCCGAAGTCGGAGAGTGTCTGCCTGCACGGCGAGGCCCCAGCAGTCTGCACACCAATAAGCCAGACATGGGACAACGGATACTCACGCAAACCTCAGTCCGGTATGACATCACACTGATGTTGGACAACAGGATGTCTTCATCCGACATACAGGACTTCACGCTGGAGTTTCATAGCCAGCGAACACAAGCAAGCATCATCATCATCAAGTGCCATGCATCTAGCGTAGTCGTTCATGTTTCTACACAGATCTCGGTATTTCGTGTTCTGGATCAACACTGCTGATGATATTCCCCCATGCCGCCTTCTCAATCCATCCAGCATCATTTCTCTTGGTCGGCCTCTGTCTCTCTTACCCTTGATCTTTCCAGTAGTTACGATGTTCTCCGATGGCTCTCTTCTCATCACATTACCAAAGAAAGCTGTTTATTTATTTCTTAATGTTGTATATAGTGTATTAGGTTCATCAGCCTCTTGAGGCAATTGTCGTTGGTTACTCTGGCAGTCCAAGGAATTCGCAACATTCGTCTTAGGAACAACAAATATGAAACTAAGAACAATTGAAGGGATAGCATTTATTACTGATTTTAGAGAACATCAAAGAATTGAATAGTTAGGACAGCTGTTTAAAATTTAACAAGATCAACCAGCGTTCTACGTGAGAACATCGGGATACAAGGCGAGATAACGACCCAGGAAGAATTGGCTAGACTGAGTAAACGAAACATTGGAGAAATCAAATATGACATTAACACAAGAAACAAGACTAATCTCAAGCAGAAAACTACATCTACCTCCTCTCTGTGACGCTTCGCAGCAAAATCAGTAGGACACTAGAAGAAGACTAACGATTTAGGATAATAATATATTGCTTTGCTATTCCCAGACGTCCCCTATAATTTTAACGCGACAAGACAGAGAAATATGTAGGCGTTTTCAAGTGTAGACAAAGCTCTGTTAATTCCTGTGATTGATTCATTCTATTCTTGACAGCTGTTGCTACAACGCTTTCTATAGTAGAAATATTTATTCTATAAAAATATTTAAAAAAAATACATATAAATATATAAATATAAATATATATTCTATAAATATTCTATAGTAGATGGATGCCATAACTCTTTCTATCCTAGACAGCTGTAGTTATAACTATTTCTATTCTAGACAGCTGTTGCTATAACTATTTCTATTCTAGACAGCTGTTATCATAAAGTTTCTTCTGCTCTATACACATATTGTTATGGCTGTTTCTATTCTAGACAGTTCTTGATATAACTCTTTCTATTATAGACAGCTTTTGCCATAACTCTTTCTATTCTAAACAGCTGTTGCTACAACGCTTTCTATACTAGACTGCTGTTTTTATAACTATTTCTATTCTAGATAGTTGTTGCTGTAACTATTTCTATTCTAGACAGTTGTTGCCATAACTGTTTTCTGCCCTATGCAGATATTGCTATAACTCTTTCTATTCTAGACAGCTGTAACTATTACTCTTTCTATTCTAGACAAGTATTGCTACAACTCTTTCTGTTCTAGACAGATGTTGCTATAACTCTTGCTATTTCGAGCAGTTATTCATCACCATTATTATGTGCCATACTGATAACATGGGCTGTTATGGTTCGTCATCGTCTCATACGGTCTCCAGAGACTTGGATCAGCTCCAGATATTTATCTCTCTGTCTTCCCCTTGCTCCCGTCTCATAAATTGTGTTGTTTGTCACTAGGTTTTCTTGTTCATTTCCTACTCATAACATCCTCAAAAGTCTTGAATATCTACGTTTAATTTCTTTAATCCATTTACGGTGTTTATTTGATTCGTTAGAGCTGTCTCATTAGTTGGTTATTTTTTTTTTCGTCCAATGTAATCTTTGCATTTTCTTAAGAAACCACATGCCTATTGCCTTTGGGCGGTTCTCATATTATATTTTTATTGTCCATGTCTTACATGCGTTCAACAGTATAGGTTCAATATAGCACTTCACCCCTATTTTCTTCAGCGCGACTGACAGGTTTGTATCGGTCAGTACGGTTTTCGTGATGTGTTAATGAACAAATCAGGACAAGCTTGGAAGCAACGGAGATGTAGATCATTTGACGAATGTTACGAAGCCTTGGACTGCCATGGTAACTAACAGTGATTGCCTGGAAGAGTCTAAAACCTAGAAAATTATATTCAACAATATGGAAAAGACAAACATCATTTATTTGTTCATATGATGAGAAGAGTGAGATTGGAGAAAACATCGTGACAACTGGCAAGATCTGTGGACAACAAGATGATGCAGACCAAGAGAAATGATGCTGGATGGACTGAGACGGTGGCATGGAGAAATGTCATCTGCAGAATTGATCCAGAGCACAATGGACCGAGATTTGTAGAAAAAACGTGAACGCCTACGCCAGCTGCCAAGGAAAAAGATGATGGTGTTTTCCATCTTTCGAAACGCTATCTTTGCCACGTTACAGATTCGGTTCTAATCGCTACAAGTCACCTCCATCAAATGTTATGACGTTTCTTGTTCTAATTTCTACAGGATACCTTCCATCAGATTTCATGACGTTTCCTGTTCTAATTTCTACAAGATACCTTCCATCAGATGAGACGATTCTTGTTGTAATCTCTACAAATCACCTTCCATCAAATGTTATGACTATTCTTGTTCTAATACATACATACAACCTTCCATCAGATTTTATGACGTTTCCTGTTCTAATTTCTACAAGATACCTTCCATCAGATGAGACGATTCTTGTTGTAATCTCTACAAGTCACCTTCCATCAAATGTTATGACTATTCTTGTTCTAATACACACACACAACCTTCCATCAGATTTCATGACGTTTCCTGTTCTAATTTCTACAAGATACCTTCCATCAGATGAGACGATTCTTGTTGTAATCTCTACAAGTCACCTTCCATCAAATGTTATGACTATTCTTGTTCTAATACATACATACAACCTTCCATCAGATTTTATGACATTTCGTGTTCTAATTTCTACAAGATACCTTCCATCAGATGTTATGACGATTCTTGTTTTAATCTCTACAAGTCCCCTTCCATCAGATGTTATTACGATTCTTCTTATGACAGGCACCTTCAATATGGTTTTAATCTCTACAAGTCCCCTTCCATCAGATGTTATTACGATTCTTCCTCTAATCTCTACAAGGCACCTTCCAACAGATGTGGGGTTGTTATGGCGATTCTTCTTCTAGGGGCAGACAACGATACAAGTGGGAAGATACCATCAAGAAATGGACGACCATCCGCCTGATAGAATGTACAGTCAGGGCGAGAGGCAGGCAGTGTTGGAGATCCATTGCAGCCAACCTTCATTGTGGAAACGGCACTTGATTGACAGACTGAATAAACTTGTGCATATATGAAGACAGGCATGCTTCGGGCAGAGTGGCAGGCTTGAATTCAACCGTTAAAAATATAGAACATCTGCTGGGTTTTTCCCTTAGGACATGCTGGTGTGGTGGGAAACGAGCTGGAGGACCTAACTTTCCGTTATTTTGTTGTTGTTGTTTATTTTTTATTTTCTGATCTATTTTTTCATATGAACATGAACAGGGTTTCAAACGATGGGACCCGTGGTATTTACGGCGGCAATGTCTAAACACAAATAACTATGTGTGTTTACAAACATTTGATTTTTCGTTTGTTTACTGAAATCGCCGGGGTTGTGATGTCACGACAGTGAACTTGTGTCACGATTCCCGGACATACTAGACCGAAGTTTCGAAATCAGCTGCCAATGATTTGGAAACAGACCACCCTGTGTTGATATCGTTGGTATGGGCGATGGTCGTTCAGAAAGCAATGGTAAACTACTGAGCGCAAAAATTGTCTAATAAATCACAGACCCCAAAAAGTTAGGGTTAATTACGACGTCCTGTAAAGAATATGTAACTAACTTACTAATTATGGACCGGGTTGGCTGAATAGAGTGTGTGTAAAATAACATTCGTCATCAAATGTTTCTTTAAATAATTTCAGCCTTGTTAAACAACACATATATAAACATTTCTTCACGAAAGTGGACTTCAAATTTGACAAACGTATGTCCTCGGTTGGGGCAAAACTATTTATAGTGTGATATAAACTGGATCATTCCATGACCAAATCTGGACTAGAAGTTTGAGCGTGGATATCTGTAGATATTGGGGTGACAACTGCTTCAAGGATTACACAGATCAGTCTCTTCGGGGTCGAACAGGGCCGTAGAGTGGCTGTTGTTGGGACTTTAGCATTGTGCGTGTCTTGGATACTGGCACCGCTCGTACTGGTAAGTCTTTCAGACGTGTTGTTGTTTACTGTAGTTTTTAAATTTTATTTTAAAATTTGTTTATTTGTTTCATATCATAAACATCATCATCATGTTTCTGTTGTTGTCGCTCTTTTTTTTAAATCTTCTTCTTCTTCTTCTTCTTCTTCTTCTTCTTCTTCTTCTTCTTCTTCTTCTTCTTCATCTTCTTCTTCTTCTTCTTCTTCTTCTTCTTTCTTCTTCTTCTTCTTCTTCTTCTTCTTCTTCTTCTTCATTATCATAAACATCAGCATCATTATCGTTATCATCATTACTTGAGTTTCAATATGGTGTAAGTGTTCAAGCACCTCCGCATGTCTCGGCTCTTGTTCTTTAAAAAGAAATTATGATTCGAAATGCAAGTACTAAATGCTCCATGAGTTCTCCTTCCTTCCTTCATTCCTTCTTTCTTTCTTTCTTTCTTTCCTTCCTTCCTCCCTTTCCACCTCCCTTCCTGTATTACTTCATCCCTTCCTTCGTTCCTTTCTTCATTCCTTCCTTCCTTCCTCCCTCCTTTCCTTCTTTCCTTCCTTCCTTCCATCCCTGTTTTCTCACTTACTTACTTCATCTCTACTGCGTAATATGCATTGTTTATGCTTACAAAATCCATTTGACAATGTTTTTTTTTCCCTATGTAAATGTAACATGCACATTTGATGAATGAAAGATGAGTGATCGAAAGGGCCGAATGTAAGACGGGCCTGTGTGCCCAATTTGTTACCCTTTTAAAATAAAGTTCGTTCGTTCGTTCGTTCTCTCCCTTCTTTCCTTCCTCCCGTCCTCTCCTTTCCTTCCTTCCTTCCTTCCTTCCTTCAATTACATTATTCCTACTTTCCTCCCTCTCTTCCTCCCTCCCTTCCTTCCTTCCCCCTTCCTTCCTTCCTTCCTTCCTTCCTCCCTTCCTTCCTCCCTCCCTTCCTTCCTTCCTTACTGACATACTTACTTCATCCCTCCCTTCCTTTCTTTCTTTTCCATTCCTCCCTCCCTTCCTTCCTCTTTACCTGTAAGTCTTCTCAATTTAACATCACTTGTCACACGCGTGTCTTCCTATGTATAATTCAAAAAGCGTGTCTTCCTTATGTATAATCCAGGTCGAGTGCGTATATTCCGCATACAACAGCCAATGATGGATTTGATTGGGATTTGCGGTAGACTGGGCCGCCCCGGGGTCTAGAACCCATGTTTAATTAAACCAAACGAAGACTGTCATGTTTGTCTTTAATCTCCTGTATGATTGTGTCCGCTTTATTTGTTTCTGTCTTTGCATTTATCTCCTGTCCTTTATGTTTGTGTCTGTGCAGGAATAATAATGGTTCTCTTTGTACGTGTGGTTGTGTGTTACGGGTTTGAAAGAAAGATGCACGAAAGGTAAAAATACACAAGGGAATGGGCGAAGTAATGCCTACTTAATGAAAGGAAGACAGACAGACAGACAGACAGACAGACAGACAGACAGACAGACAGACAGACAGACAGGCAGGCAGGCAGGCAGGCGGGCGGGCGGGCGGGCGGGCAGACAGACAGACGGGCAGGCAGGCAGGCAGGCAGGCAGGCAGGCAGGCAGACAGACAGACAGACAGACAGACAGACAGACAGACAGACAGACAGACAGACAGACAGACAGACAGACAGACCATGGGGTAGGAAACAAAGAAGCGAGAGTGTAAAATAATATCGCAAGAAAAATATTGAAGAATAAATTAACCGACAACACATAAAGAGGAAGGGGTGAATAAATTTTAGTCGGAAAGTAATGAAAGAATTACGTTTGAACACTTTTTATTGCATTATAAATGGCAAAGTCTGTATATTTATTCCATCTACTGTTTACCTTTGAAGTCTTCTTTTTTTTTTTTAACATGTTTTTTTTTTTTTTTTGCACGTTTATGTTTTTCTGTTTTTTGTAGTTTCGCTCATTATTTATTTCTTACTCCAATATACCTTTTTCTACTTTCCGTTCTCTTTCTTTCTTTCTTTTTCCTTTTTTTTTTATTTCTTTCTTTCATGATATGTTCTCCATTTTCTCTGTCTGTCTGTCTGTCTGTCTGTCTGTCTGTCTGTCTGTCTGTCTGTCTGTCTGTCTGTCTGTCTGTCTGTCTGTCTGTCTGTCTGTCTGGCTGGCTGGCTGGCTGGCTGGCTGGCTGCCTGCCTGCCTGCCTGCCTGCCTGCCTGCCTGCCTGCCTGCCTGCCTGCCTGCCTGTCTGTCTGTCTGTCTGTCTGTCTTTTGTTTTTCTTTATCTTAATCTCTTGTTTTGTTTTCTTTTCAGTTCTTCGATGTCTTTAATTCCTGCCTCCGTGTCAGCCAGTCATGTATCTGTGTTCTTCTCTCTATCATATTCCCGAGTTACTCCATGCATGAAAATCTCCCATATCAGTCACGCTCCGGCGATTATTAGCGCGCATAATAAGATTAAGGTTGTAAGTAAAGCTGGTAGGGAAATTATAAAAACAAAAAGGGAAAAAAAGATTAAGCTGGCTTAGAAATAGGAGAAATTCACTGAACTATGCAATCCACTCAACCAAAACCAGGTAATCAGAAAGTACTTTCACAAGATGCTCGCTACGGGAAAGAGCTTGTCTCTTGCTCAGGACATCTGCAAGAGGAGCGCTGGCGTCCGGCAGTAATTGAATAAGGAATTATTACTTTCCTTTGGAGATGCGCCCAAAGGAGACATCCTTTGATTTATCGTTTGTTCTTGATGAAATTATGGATTTCAAGGAGCTCACGAAATTGTCCTGAAAAACGCCAGACAAATAAACGGGGTATTTATATTCGGTAAACACGCCATGAAAAAGGAATACAGTGTGCACCAGAGTTTTCTGGGGGAAATGTATTCTTTAAATCTATATGGAACTTGTATTTATAACTACTGTAGGGGGAAACAGAGAAAGAGGGGATAGAGGAGATAGATACTGGAAGGTAAAGAGTTGAAAGAGGGAATTCGGTAACGAGTGAAGGGGAAAACAAATTAATTGAAGTCTCGTGGAATTAAAAAACAACGATAACACTCACCAACATAAAGCCGTTCTTGTGATGAACAGCTATACATAATCTATACTGTTATATCCATGTAAAACTTACATGAAGCAAACAAGCTGAGAAACATCTAATTTTAATGGAAATAGCGTTTCTGAGGAAAATTCAAAAATGTGTTTCATGTAAATGCGTTTCGAAGCCGTGTTAAATTGCTCATAAAATGTATCATTACCTTCTTCAGTGTTGTCTGCATTTGGTGCATAGACATGTGTGATACTATTATCTGGCTAATCGAACTCGACCCGATATGGGCATATATTTTCTCATTGTCTTCGCTCGTTCTGTCCAAGTTATCCCACATCCCTTTCATGTTTATGGCATGTGAGTTAATTCTTCTGCGTTCGCCTGAGTAGATTTCTCCTGCTCTATCTGCCGTCATTCGCATAATCTCAAGATATTACCTTGCATTATTTTCATTTCCGACTTGTTGTTTTCCGGCTTTCCAACTTGCAGGAATGTTCTCACATTCTATAATGCATAACAAATGCATTACTTGTTAATTTGCTTACAGGCGCTGGGTGACATTCTGGAAGCACCTGAAGCACACGCTGTTCGCTACGTGACCAAGCAGTTTATAGAACTCCCGTTAACGTCGCTCACTTGAATACATTGCGTGTAGATATAATATGCGAGGCATCTGTAAGAATGTTGTTTGTCGTTGTCTTCCTTCTTGGCAGCGACGATCCTGATCGGTGACCGTTGCCATTGTCTCCATACAAAGAAACTGCCAATCGTCGTGAGACTTGATACCAAAGCGAACAAATATCTGCCGGCTGCTCTTCATCTTCACCCACACCTGCACCCATGGTTTCACGCTACCCGAATAGGAGATTATACGGGTACTCCATCTTGCCCAAGGGTGCCCCGTAGACTAGCGGAGGGAAGTAGGCACCTTCCTTCTCCTTTGATTGTTGATATCGCTACCCCACCACCCCTACTCCATTCGGAATAATAACCGGCATTTGTTACGCAGCCGGGATAACAGCCGAGATAGTTATCTCAGCATTGTTACAAATGTAATAATTATAATCTTTATTGTATTCCATATCATTTGTTTTTCTAGTAACACAACTACTCTTACCCTTTCTGCAGTATCCATATACACCTACTAGATTTCTCACTCAACTCCTTCAGTATAAAAGACAGTATAATTTGTTTCCATATCTGTCTCTCCAAGGCGATGTCGCTCCAACCCACGATATCAGACAACGTACGATAAGTTAAATATAAGTATTCAATGTAGTCGGGAATTTGTCGTGGTATTTACTCTTACCCTAGTACCATGCATTATTATTATTATCATTATTATTGTTATTTATTTTTAGGCCAAAACAAGCGAGAACTCGTGTCGTGATCCGCGGGTTAATTGCAGGATTGCCCGTTTGTCATACTAAAAGTATTGCTCCAAGTTTGTCATCTTTCTACTTTCCATTGGCTGGATTGATATGCGCTGGGGTTGATTACAGTTCTGTAGACTTCTGCGACTAACGCTCAGGTTGTGTTCGATTTATGTAACCGTTGTATCTTTATAGAGAACGACCAATAGAGACTGCGAAGATTGAGGGGATATCTTGTGTATATGAATATTAACACCATGATGGTCATATGAATGACAATATAATGGAGACCTCTAGTTTGGTTTAAGTCTTCATTTTTTTTATTTGTAGAATTAACTCTCGTCGTTAACTGTATCAAAATCATCGTCATTAGCTTCATTGTCATCTTTATTGTCGTCATTAACATCATTGCCGTCTTTATTGTCGTCATTAGCATCATCGTATCATCATCATCATCATCATCATTATCATCACAATCATCAACATCATCGTATTGAGCATCATCGTCATCTTCATCATTGTCATCAGCTCAGTCGTCATAACCGTCATCATCATTATAACCATCCTCAGCCTCGTCATCATCATAGATGTCATCATCATAATCATAGTATCATCATCATTATCATCATCACAAGCATCATTTCATCGTTATCAGCATTACCATATCATCATCATTGTCATTAGCACAATCGTCATCAGAGTTATCATCATAGCCATCAGCAGCATCGGCATGATCATGAATATCGTCATCGTCATTGTCATTGTCATCGTCATCGTCATCGTCAACAGTAGCATCATCTCATCTATCATCACCATATCAGCATCACCGTCGACAGCATCACCGACGACAGCAGCATCATCATCGTCATCAGCATCACAGTCATCAACGTTATCGTCATTATCATCATCATCATCATCCCCAGCATTATCATCATCATCATCATCATCATCTTGATCATTATCATCATCATCATCATCATCATCATCATCATCGTCATCTCCAGCATTATCGTGATTAGCATCATCGTTGTCAGCATCATCTTAATAACGAAGTACACTCTAAACATAACAGTCATGTGCAGTCCAATACGTACATAGGAAATGAAAAAGTAGATCTAGAAACGTGGGTTCTGGAAACACAATTCCGTAACACAAACGTGTTGTGGGTATGGGAAGTGTTAGAACCACAATATTTTGTAGGCTGGGGTTCACGGAGGAAATGATCGCTAATCTGTCCATACATAAGCCAGCTGACCCACCATCGGTCCAAGCCTGGCATCCAGCTCTCATGAAGGAAATGGTCACCAGCCATTTAATATTTAGGGTAGTTGACTCACCATCGGTCCAAGCCTGGCATAAAATGCTCACGGAAGAAATGGACGCCAGTCTGTCCCTACATAGGGCAGCGGACCCACATCGGTTCAAGCCTGGCATCCAGCTCTCGCGGAGGAAATGATCGCCAGTCTATCCCTACTTAGGCCAGCTGACCCACCATCGGTCCAAGCCTGGCATCCACCTCTCACGGAGGTCAGCGTCGCCGAATGGATAACAACACGTGTTCTTAAACATCCGATATCCTAATGCAGAAGTAGCGGGTTGAAACCCTGCGCTGGTTAGTTGGAATACAATACTGACTTCTCTTCTTTGACTTGGGGAGGTAAATTACAAGTGCCTCTGAAGTCAGAATGGGCTTGCCTGATGGTGAGGGACACTGTTAATAGGGAAAGCTAATCCACACGCAGAAATCAGTCTAGTGTACTAACATTAGTAGCACGTGTAAGGACAACGCATAATTTCGAAGCCAGAGAACAAAAGAAAAAAATAACAACAACAGCAATCTCGTCTCTTGGAAACACACAATTAAATCTAGGCAACAGTTTAAGAGAAGCTGGAAATCGACAGAGAAATGATGGAAATCACACACACGCACAAACACACACATACACGCACACTCACACACACACGCATGCGCGCGCGCACACACACACACACACACACACACAACTAAGATACATCACATATTCGGCCAAAGCAAGAGTCTTGACAACATTATATTAAAACCATACTGCAGGGACAAGTCGATGGCGGGCGAGCAAGAGGTAGACAACGATACAAGTGGGAAGAACACATACAGAGACGGTAAGCGTTTCCCGATCTATAACAGTCAACCTTGGTTTTGAAGACGACACACCATCGATTGGTTGATTGACATACAGCCTGTGAGAACTGAAAAAGAAAAAAAGTGCTATTGTCGGCAAGAAGAATGACAACAAAAAGGTCAGAGGGAGAACGGGGAAACCAAATCGAACACGCGTGGCGAAATGACGATGCAAGCAGTAGATGCATACCTGACAACTTACCCCGGCACGCTGAAACCATTGATTATGTCAGGTAGCAATCATTGGTTAGTTATATCCAATAGCATGATTATTGACTCTCCCCCCTGCCAACTCTCTCTCTCTGTCTCTCTCTCTCTCTCATTCTCTCTCTCTCTCTCTCTCTCTCTCTCTCTCTCTCTGTTATTGATTTTCGTGAGTAGTAATTACCCGTCCCAACCGCGACCTTCGCTGGAGCATACTTGTATTGGGCCTTGGCTATTCTTTTGTATGTTGCCTGTTCATAGAGCGAACATGAAAGCTTCGATCTACCTGCCTCATATATAATCCAACTCAATATCAATTATTCCATTTGCTTGTTTCTTTCTTTTGTTAATCTTTGTTGTCGATACTTGAGCACAATTTGTTTTTATTTTGTGTGTGCGGTGAAGTAGATCATATTGCGGATTACTTTGCATGCCTATCTAGATACCTACCTACCTACCTACCTACCTACCTACTAAACTATCTACTTGTCTGTCTGTCTGTCTGTCTGTCTGTCTGTCTGTCTGTCTGTCTGTCTTCACACATATATAAGTACGTACACAAGCATAAGCAGACAGACAGACTGACAGACAGACAGATCGACCGAGTCACCGACCGACCGACCGACTCACCCACCCACCCACCGACCCACCCAGCGACCGACCGACCCACCCACCGACCCACCGACCGACCCACCGACCTGACAGATAGACATGGTTCTACATTTAGGGACATAATAAAACTGTCAGTCGTTTATCAAAGTTAAATATTCCAGATTAGTATAGTAAAGGACCTTGAAAAAATAGATGCAATTTCCCAGAACATCTTATCCTATACTCACAACTCACGTAACCAGACTCTCTTATACTCTACTCACAACTCACGTAGTCACGGCACTGTCTATTGGATACAAAAGCAGCCCGCGCGCCGAGAGACCAAACCTCTTTGGGAAGGAGGACTTGTACCCAGTGTGTCCACACAATAGGAAGTCCCCGAGGGCTTGGTTGCTAGGATATAACCAACAACTCTGGTTTACATTGCTAATACTGTTGCCTGGCTGTAATGGCTGTCGGGTGATAGGTTGCAAAAATTAATTACGCGCTTAATTAATTGTTAATTTCGTTGGCGTTCCGGGTTTCTTAGCAATGGGATGGTGGAATTTCGCTGTGGTCGTGGTTAGTTCTTTAGGGGATAGTTCATTATTGATTGTAATGATGCTGAAGAGATGAGGTGTGTTTGAATATATGCGTATGTTTTTGCGAGAGCTTGCGTATATGTGAGTTATTATGTGCAAAATTCAGCTCTGAACATTTTATTGTATCTTTCTGTTTGGTTTCAACAGAAAATACTAACGTTGCGGATTTTCTTCTTCTTCTGTCTTCGTTTGTCTTTGTGATTTCTAGTGAAGTATAGGCTCACAACCACATATGCCAAGAATTTTGTTGGCAAGTTCATGATTTGTTGTACGTTGTCTGATTGTTGTTCTTTCCCCTGGGTTGTGGGATAGCCAGTCTCAGACCAACCCCCATTAGTCGCCTTTGGCCGCATGCTCAGGCGGTTAACACTGTTGCTATTCTTTACTTTCGGATGCGGAATGAAACTAGAAAATATGATTAAGAAATCGCAGGACACAATTATGTAAGCAACCCATGCTACATGGAAATATCGGATGATAGAAAGCACTGGAGAGTCACTATCGACGATGTTTGTTCAGACCAAGCACTTGAAGAAGAAGTAGCAGAAGAAAGAACAAGTAATAGCAATAAAAGAAACAGAAGAGGAATAAGCAGGAGGCGAGGATGAAGAGGAAGAGGGAAGAGAAGAAGAAGAAGAAGAAGAAGAAGAAGAAGAAGAAGAAGAAGAAGAAGAAGAAGAAGAAGAAGAAGAAGAAGAAGAAGAAGAAGAAGAAGAAGAAGAAGAAGAAGAAGAAGAAGAAGCAGCAGCAGCAGCAGCAGAAGAAGAAGAAGAAGAAGAAGAAGAAGAAGAAGAAGAAGAAGAAGAAGAAGAAGAAGAAGAAGAAGAAGAAGAAGAAGAAGAAGAAGAAGAAGAAGTAGAAGAAGAAGAAGCAGCATCAGAAGAAGAAGAAGAAGAAGAAGAAGAAGAAGAAGAAGAAGAAGAAGAAGAAGAAGAAGAAGAAGAAGAAGAAGAAGAAGAAGAAGAAGAAGAAGAAGAAGAAGAAGAAGAAGAAGAAGAAGAAGAATGAAAACATACACTCACACAGCTCACGACCTATTTCCCCTAATGCTAATACTGACGGCGATGATGATTGTTATATCCTTCCAATCACTACTCCGGACACAGAAAGAAAACTGCGAGTGGGATCAGACAGTCATCAGTGATTGAGTGAGTGATTCACACGTCTCCTCCTGCAGGTCAATTTGTGAGCCTTGACGGCTGAGAATTGGCTCCTAGTAGCTTCTTTGGCGACAAGAAGGATCTCAAGAATGCAGTGATTGATGTGAGACGAAAGGCTAGAGAAGAGAGTGAAATGAATTCAGGAGATAAGAATATGAATGTAGAAGTCGTGAGCCCACTAGGAAAACACACGGAGAGTGACAAGTTGTCACAAACTCACATTTTAATCACGCGCATGTCCAACTTTCACGACTATGTGCCTTGGAAGGAGTAATTCGTTGTTATTGACTGACATTCGTATGAGGCAATGGAAAGAATATATAAATGTGAAGGTATGTTCATTCATTCATTAGCATGTGAATTGCAGAGCATCGCTCCCATAACAACCCTCCGGAACACTCGGTCTTAAGCAAGATGTCCCGTCTCTGATACACCCATTTGGAGATCATCTGCCACATCCTGCACCCATCTTCTTTTTGGCCTCCCTCTTTCTCTCTTCCGGGGCATATACCCCTCCATTTTTGTCCTCTTAAAACTTTCATGTCATTTCAAGTGATTATAATATTTCAATGTTCTTTGTTTCATCGTCTTCAGTAGCCAGCCTTCTTCAATATTCAACTCCTATCCTATGGATGCATTTGTTCTTTTCTGTATCCAAGATGTTCTTAGAACTCGCCTATAACTTCTATATTCAAAGGCATTTATGCGCTGTTGAAGATATGTTACACAATATAAATGTTGATAATTTTAATCACTGCGAGATTCAAAACTCACTATCATTAAGTGACCTGCCATGTGCATAACTTTATCCCAAAACATTGTTGTTGTTTTTTGGAATCGTTTCTGTATCATAAGACACTAAGTGTTGTTTGGTCTATAAAGTATCAAAAGCCACTAAGTGTTGTTGGGTCTATTTAGTATCATAAGCCACTAAGTGCCGTTTTGGTCTTTGTCGCGGGCCATACATTTGTATATTTATAACATCATTCGGGGGACATACCGAATTATTAACGTTAAACATATAGCTTGCTATATTTGATCAAATATTCCATTATGTTGTGTGACCTGGATGGCTTGGCCTCGTGGCATGGTCGAGACAGAAACACGGAGCTGATCCACGACTCTGGTGATCGAGTGAGATGGCAAAACATGACCGCCCACGCTTACCGGCATGGCGCATGATGGATGGATGGGATTCCATTAACTCACCACTAATATGTTGGCTGAACATGCTTATGAAACGAGGGATGTTAGCTGATAGAGAGTGTATTTTCAACGACTGTGGGTTTTTTGAAAATATTGCCGTTCCAAGTATTTTATTTACCTTTTATGCTGCACGAACTCCACATAGGGTGAATACAAAACTAGGAAAGGCAATATATTCACATCCCCCACAGTCATTACAAATACACCCTACATTGATGAAAATGCTCATAATATATTGAACTTCGTTCCCGCCTGCCCTTGCCTTGGCAGGACCAGACCAAATGATTTCGCGGACTTTGTGTGGCCCGCAGGTGCTAGACCAATGATGGTGTAGGCGCATTGAGCATACGGTGCTAGACCAATGATTGTATAGGCACATTGAGCATACGGTGCTAGACCAATGATTGTATATGCACATTGAGCATACGGTGCTAGACCAATGATGGTATAGGCACATTGAGCATACGGTGCTAGACCAATGATTGTATAGGCACATTGAGCATACGGTGCTAGACCAAAGATTGTATAGGCACATTGAGCATACGGTGCTAGACCAATGATTGTATAGGCACATTGAGCATACGGTGCTAGACCAATGATTGTATAGGCAAATTGAGCATACGGTGCTAGACCAATGATGGTATAGGCAAATTGAGCATACGGTGCTAGACCAATGATGGTATAGGCACATTGAGCATACGGTGCTAGACTAATGATTGTATAGGCACATTGAGTATACGGTGATAGACTAATGACTGTATAGGCAAATTGAGCATACGGTGCTAGACCAATGATTGTATAGGCACATTGAGCATACGGTGCTAGACCAATGATTGTATAGGCACATTGAGCATACAGTGCTAGACCAATGATTGTATAGGCAAATTGAGCATACGGTGCTAGACCAATGATTGTATAGGCACATTGAGCATACGGTGCTAGACCAATGATGGTATAGGCACATTGAGCATACGGTGCTAGACCAATGATTGTATAGGCACATTGAGCATACGGTGCTAGACTAATGACTGTATAGGCACATTGAGCATACGGTGCTAGACTAATGACTGTATAGGCAAATTGAGCACACGGTGCTAGACCAATGATTGTATAGGCATATTAAGCATACGGTGCCAGACCAATGATTGTATAGACACATTGAGCATACGGTGCTAGACCAATGATTGTATAGGCACATTGAGCATACGGTGCTAGACCAATGATTGTATAGGCACATTGAGCATACGGTGCTAGACCAATGACTGTATAGGCACACTGAGCATACGGTTCTAGGCCAATGATTGTATAACGCAATCGGCTGTCTCTGAGCAATGTGATCAATATTACACCTGCCGCCTTTATTTCCTATGACATTTCGTGGTACCAATTTTAGGCTGGTTAGACATGATGCGAATTGAACCCAGGACCACAAGGCCGGCAATCGAGAGTCTAGCTATTACTCCACTGCGGTTGCACACTTTCATGTACGGAATGAAACAAAACAAAAGGAAACGCATGAAGACTAGCGGAGCGCGTTAAGTAGACCTTGCACGTACATCAGGTCTGAATTCTAGGCCACCCCCCCCCCCCCCCCCCCCCTTCTTGAATCCCTCCCTGGCAGATCCCATCCTTCCTGGTCATCGTTGACAGACGTCACGAGGGGCCACCTGGTCAGTGAATCATGAAATTGTGTCGTTAGGACCCGCAACTCGGTCACACAGAGCAAACAGATGTTGTGCAGTAATGGCCCCTTGTCAGGCATCTGGTGCATTACGGGTTGTAATACGAGTTGAGTGTTCCGAGTAATGGTAGTTGGTTGCATCCGAGGTAGCATTAGTCATCGCAGGGATGGAATTAATACTGGAAGAAAACATGTTGCGTGTCTTTTGCAGGGTGTTGCGAGAAACTCCGCGGTGATTTTGCAGGCAATTTTTCGTTTAGTAGTTTGTTATTGATTCCCTTCCGTGTCATGACACAAGAGTGTCAAGAATTTTCTCACGATGTCTTCCTCTACCTCTCTGTCTACTGATCTGTCCGGTTGTGACAACATGTTCCAAGTATTGTCTGCTCATAATGTGGCCAAAACATAATGATTGCCTCTTTCACATGTTTGTGATAAGTTGCCTTTGCGAATATTGATCCATGCCATCGGAGATCGCAATTTGCGGAGAAGCATCATCGTCCACGCCCAGCTAGAAATGCACTTGATGATAATGATGATGATGATGGTGATGGTGATGTTGTTGTTGTTGATGATGATGATGATGATGATGATCATGATCATGATCATGATGATGATGATGATGAACATGATGATGATCATGATAATGACATGATGTTTGACATTGCTTACTGGACTAGAAGTCAAAGGTTAAGTCCATCTGATCTGTGTAGGTGTTGAACCCCCTACTCCAGCACTGAAAATGTTAATAGCAAGCGCATTACTCCCCACGACCACGAAGACCTTTGAATGAATATTAGAAACACACAAATCAAAATGTCACGTGCATGACCTTTACCCATGGGATTATCGGGACAAGAATACAGGCCTGATCAAAGCCTAGGTCATCGAGTCACATGACGAACCATGATCGACCACGATTATCGGCATAGCACACGATGATGGTAATTATTTATGTTGTCCTAATTTCGGAGACTCGTTGATCCTTGGAATAGATCAAAATATACTTCCGAACAGAATAATAATCTCATTGGTAATTATGATAATAATAATAATAATAATAATAATAATAATAATAATAATAATAAATAATAATAATAATAATAACAACAATAATAATGATGATGATAAAAAATAATAATAACAGCAATACTGATATGATGATGATGATGATATTAATAATAATAATAATAATAATAATAATAATAATAATAACAGCAATAGTCACAATAACAATAAAAGTAATAATAACAATAATAATAAAAGTAATAATGACGATAATAACAGCAGTAATACCAATAATAATAATGATGATGATGTTCCCTGCAAGCTGGCTTTGGTGTTGTCGTGTCTCATAACATGGTAATATGCATTGCTTATGTTTACACAATTCATTTGACAATGTGTTATTGTTGTTTTGTTTTTCGTATGTAAATGTAACATACACAATGGTGAACAACAGATGAGTGATTGGAAGGGCCGAAAGTAAGGCGGGCCTGTGTGCCCAATTTGTCACCCTTTGAAAATAAAGTTCATTCGTCCGTTCGTTCTTGTCTCTCCACAGATCGCGTTGCTCAGTGTTCTGGATCAACTCTGCCTATTATCTCATACATGCCACCGTCTTAATCCATCCAACATCATTTCTCTGGTCTTCGAGTGCCTCTTTTCTCGCTGATCTTTCCAGTTGTCACAATGTTCTGTAGTGTCTCACTTCTCATCACATGACCAAAGACTGCTGTTTGTCTCTGTCTTATAGTTGTGTATAATGTGTCTTGTAAACAAAAGTATGTCGGGGAAACTATTTCTAAACGTCACAGAGTAATGAAAGGCCTCGTTCCAGGAAGAAATGCCAGGGGTCGACCAGCAGGAAGATGTACCGAGGACAATGAAGACACCTCGGACATGAAAATGCATGAAGTAGGTGGACTATTCAGACATTGAGAATCTTTTCAGCATATATATATATATATATATATATATATATATATATATATATATATATATATATATATATATATATATATATATATATATGCTGACCCGGCCCGGCTTCGCCCAGGCCCTGGCGGGGAGCCTCTCTTTTAATTCATATAAGTAGTCATTATACATTAAAATACATTTCTCTAAGAGCACATATTACGCGTTTGGCAACTGCTCCCGTTCCCGTTTCTCGTCTGTTTCTGACGCTCCCGTTCCCGTTGCTCAAGGTTAAAGGGCAACCTTGAAACTACTGAAATTAGCGGCGTACTTCAAAGGATATGCAACTATCTTTCTCTCCAAAGTATAGTAAAACATTTAATGTGATGTCGAAGAGAAATAAAAAGATGAGTTAGAAAATTGTCACGTATCTAAAATAGATGCATTATTTTTATGAAAACTTTCAAAATGCCTTAAAGTTTTTATCGCTTTGTTTACAACGCATATGACTGAAGATAACTTCTTTAAACATTAAGAAAAATACAACAATTATTTAAATTACACAATATAACAATGCTGCTAAAAGTAATGTGCCGTGATATAACTTTTGTTGTTAAGTCACCTTAATTATACGTTTTTCTTTTTAATGATGCTTTATTACGTACAAAACTGTTTTTAAACTAACTATGTCAGCTGTATCCGCGGGAGTGAGAAGAACATCTGTAGAAAATTTCATCTCAGTCGGATGGACCGTTCGGGGACGCTTAAAGGACACACACACAAACAAACATGCTCTTATATATATATATATTGAATAGTGAACACCACCACAAACAAAGATAATACATCGAAGGTTGTGGGTTCGATTCCTGGCCGCGTCCATCGGTTCATGAGTTCATTTTTTCACAGTCTCCAGAGGGTCGTCGCTGGAGCTACGGAGTTTGTGCTTTGTGCGACGCTTTTAGTGCTGTGGAAAGAGACTGAGCCATATGGGATAATTACCCAGTGCAATGAAGTCGGCCGGGTCGGCTTTTAAATTACTTTTTTTTTAAAGATAATACATACAGATAAAACTACTATGGAGAAAGAAATATATGTTAATGAGGACAAATTGGAGGTGATGGAAAATTTCGAATATCTTGGGTTCTTTTGCTCTTTAAAGACTAAAACACATGAATAAATTGTGGAGTGAGACAGATAGAACTATAACAATTAGATGTTTAAGAGCATGCATCTTTCCCATTGAAACAAACGCTTGTGAGACCTGGACACTTACTAAACAAGCTGAACAACGCATAAACGCCTTTGAATATAAATGTTATAGACGAGTTCTAAGAATATCTTGGGTAAAGAAAAGACCAAATGCTTAAATACTTCATGAGCTGAATATTGAACAAGGGTGGCTATTAAAGACGATAAAACAAAGAAAATTGAAATATTTTGGTCACTTCAAACGTCACGAAAGTTTAGTAGAACAATAATGGAGGGCTATACGCCTGGGAAGAGAGGAAGAGGAAGGCCAAAGAGAAGACTGGTGCAGGTTGTGGCAGATGATCTCCAAATGGGTGTGCCGGGCGCGAGACCGCTTGCTTATGATCCAGAGGTTTTCTGGAAGGCTGTTATTGGGAGTGAGGTTATGCCTCATTGAAGAATTAAAGAATAGTAACACCGTTCTCCAGAGCATGCCGTACAAGGCGATTAAAGAGGGTTGGTCAAAGAGTGGCTTTCTGGCACTGTAGACAAAGTATACCAACAACCAGCTGACCATGAATTAGCCTATAATAGTGCTTGGCATAATTGACTGTGGGACTATACTCCACTCAGAGAGAGAATGAGACAGTCTGAGATTGAGAGAAAATGTGAGAGAGAATGAGAGAGAGAGAGAGAGAGAGAGAGAGAGAGAGAGAGAGAGAGGGGGAAAAGAGAGATTGAGAGAGAATGTGAGAGAGAGAATGAGAGAGTCTGAGATTGAGAGAAAATGAGAGCGAGAGAATGAGAGAGAGGGGGGGAAAAGAGAGATTGAGAGAGAGAGGGGGGGGGGAGAAGAGAGATTGAGAGAGAATGTGAGAGTCTGTGATTGAGAGAAAATGAGAGCGAGAGAATGAGAGAGAGGGGAAAAAGAGAGATTGAGAGAGAGAGAGGGGGGGGAGAAGAGAGATTGAGAGAGAATGTGAGAGAGAACAAGATAGAGATTGAGAGAAAATGAGAGAGAGAGAATGAGAGAGAGAGGGGGAAGAGAGATTGAGAGAGAATGTGAGAGAGAACAAGAGAGAGATTGAGAGAGAATGAGAGAGAGAACAAGATAGAGATTGAGAAAATATGAGAGAGAGAGAGAGAGAGAGAGAGAGAGAGAGAGAGAGAGTGAGAGTGAGTGAGTGGGGAGAGGATAAGAGAGATTGGGAGAGAATGTGAGAGAGAACAAAATAGAGATTGAGAGAAAATGAGAGAGAGAATGAGAGAGAGAGATGGAAAAGAGATATTGAGAGAGAATGTGAGAGAGAACAAGATGAGAGATGAGAGAGAATGAGAGATAGAATGAGAGAGAGAGAATCGAGACAGTCTAGAGAGAGAGAGAGAGAGAGAGAGAGTGTCTGAGAGAAAATGTGAGACATAAATCGAGACAGACTGATAGAGGGAATGAGAGACAAAATGAGAGAAAGAATGAGAGAGAGAATGAAAGACGGAATGAGAAAGAGAATGAAAGAGAATGAGAGAGAGAATGAGAGAGAATTCGCGAGTGAATGAGAGAGAGAGAGAGAGAAAGAGAGAGAGACACACAGAGAGAGAGAGATAGAGAGAGAGAGAGAGAGAGAGAGAGAGAGAGAGAGAGAGAGAGAGAGAGAGAGAAGAGAGAGAGAGATGTGTCAATCCCAAATGTCAAATCTATGACATAGATTTTAAGCTTCTATGCTGCACTCTTGCCAGCGTGTCAACCTTTTATGGAATCCAACAATCTTGCAGTAACGACATTCTCATTCTTTCATTCACAGAGCTTGCCTGCAGAGTATAAAACCCAGAGACAGATTTCTTCTATCGTTCTCCCTGTTGTGCCTCTCTCTCTCTCTCTCTCTCTCTCTCTCTCTCTCTCTCTCTCTCTCTCTCTCTCTCTCTCTCTCTCTCTCTCTCTGTTTGTATGAGTGTCCGCAATCCGCAATCTTCGTCCATCCATTTCCTGCGTTACCCCTTCATTCATTCTTTCATTTGCTCACTCTCCCATAATTCCTTTTCGACAACAGGAAACGGAAGTGCGATCATGCGCATGCGTGCATGCGCTTTCAAAGCGAAACCATGCTAATCTGGCTTGAGTGTTGCAGTTTCGGGAGCCATTCCGATTCAGCTACGCTTCTTTCTCAAGCAGGAAATTGAAAGGTCCATCAAAGAAATACTTTCACATTTCAACTGTGTTTTTCGCATTTGCTGATTTATTTTATCTGTATTGTTTTGTAGCAGAGCGCAAATATTGTTCTTATTGTGTTTTGTGGCGTTCGAGGTCGAGTAACTATGACGAGAATTGAACCCTCGTTGTAGTCATCGGTTATGGGATGTTTAGTGCTTCACGCTCCGGCTCCGTGGTTAAGGACTTACGGACGTAATCCCGCATACCGCGTTCGAAACACAGCTGCGGGTGGTTTGGAAGCAGACCGCCGTGTGTTGGTTTTTTATGAAATGGTATGGGTGCCGGTCGTTCAGAAACAATGGCAAACTACTGTACGTAAACTTGCCCAGGAATTACGAACAGCCAATCAATGTTGGGGTTGACTGCTATGTCCTGTAAAGGGTATGCTACTAACTTTTAAGTGCAGAACGCAGGTGCCCCGACATTTGGTGGTGGCTGTCGCGGAAAGACTCAGAGACAATCAATAATGTAGAGATCCTGTTAAATGTATGCGTTAAACATCGCGGGTGGTGTAATAGATACGGTTCTGGTCTATGAACGCGGAAGTACAAGCGGCTCGTTTGAAACATTAAAGAGGGGTTACAAAGGCATGAAGATGGACTCTATTGTATCGGGTGTTATCTTATACGGCTCGGTCTCTTTCCACAGGGCAGCCTACCGAAAGCCTCGCATAAAAACCGACTCCGTAGCTCCAGCGATGACCCCCAGCAGTCTCCGATAACACTGCACTCGTGAACCGAACGATATAGGCCGGAATCGAAGTCATAACCTTCGGAGAACGAGGCAGATGGCGTTTGTGGAAAATTCCCAATTCCTCACTAAGTAACGAGAAATATGGACGACAAACCATCGCCCATAGCGTCATGTTCATGTGTCATGTCGATAAGCGTGGACTGTCATGGTTGGCCATTTAGAACCATCCGCAGAGTTGTGGACCAGCCTGCGTTCTTGTCCGGTTATGTGATGAGGCCAAGTTATCTCCTTGCCTTCCCCTTGATCTTTTCTCATCAAGTTGTAAGCCGGTGTGCAAGTTTATTTCCACTAATATCGAATCCAAAATGTCTTATCTGTCTCCGTTTAATTTCTCTAAACAATTTGCGGATTGAAAACCCGTATGTGGAAAGAAAGAGATTGCGGTGGGATGGCAGGGGTTCTGGAAGAATCTTAAAACTGAGAAGGAAAACCAGGAGAACTTTCAATCAGATAGTGGTGGGGACGATTAGTAGTATGGCTCTTCGCTGGCTGTTGAACAAAAGGACGAAGCGCGTATGGGACTATCCTGAGTGCAATGAATGTCAGTTCTTAGTTTAACCCAACTCAACTATTGTGTTTCTGTCCATCCATAATACTTGTTTTGTATTTTCCTGAGCAACCACACTTCCACTGCCACTAGATGTTTTTCACCTTGCCAGCTTACGGTCCATGGTTCAGTGTGGGTTTTATGTTGCACTTAAACACTCTTTCTCACTGCATTTGAATGCTTTTTATTGATAAGTATCTTCCGATCTTGCAAAAGGTTAACCTAACTTTAGCCATTCTTGTCCTAATCGCTGCATAACATCTAATGGAAGATGCCTTGCGGAGATTAGATCAAGAATCAATAATTTAGTCGTTAAAAGTTAGTTGTATATCCTTTTCAGGACGTCACAATCAACCACTGCCTCTTTTGGCTGTTTGTGATATCTTGGAAAGTTTACGCTCAGTAGTTTATCAATGCATTCTGAACGACAGGCACCCATACCATTTTATAAACAACCCAACGCAAGGCGGTCTGCTGCCAAATCGCCCGCTAAATCGCGGGTATGCGAAATTACGATCTGCGTACACAATCTTTTCGCTACGGAGTCGGTAGTCGTAGATAACTGATTAACTGGCTCTGTGATCAACAAAACAGTACATTTGGACGTGAGATGGTACACAATTAAATTAACAGGTTTGTAATTCCCAGCCACTATTTTTAGCTTTCACCAATATCCTCTAATCTCTACTTCTTTCTTCCATTTTAATGGCAGCCAATCAATACCCCTGAATGCATTTCACATGCAAGCTCAATGACATCATCATTTCCACGAAATTTGATACTTCTGGTTTTTGTTGTTTCATTTATTTGTATTTCCATTCTCGCCCTATCTATTACTTCTACATTTATAGGCTCTTATTTCAAGACAGACATATTCATTTGTTCAACAATACCTCTACGGTCTTCTTCTTCTGCTGCGTTAATCCGGAGAGTTTTTTGTTTTTTTCGGACGTGATTGCGTTGTGCCTGTTTACAGCAGAGCTGCATTCTTGCGCCGTTAAGCCGACACATCCGACTTCTGCGGGCATCTGTTGACCCGGTTAACCTTCCCGGGCCTCTACGGTCTGTATACGATAATCCATCCATCCGTCATGTGTTATGCCGGAAAGCGTGGGCGGTCATGATTCGCTATTTCACTCAATCACCAGAGTCGTAGATCAGTCAGTGTTTCCTGTCTCGGCCATACCACGTGGTCAAGCTATCCAGGTACAGTAATTACTTCTCTGTCTTCCCCTTGTTCTCTTCCCCTCGAACTTGACGGTTGTCACCAAGTTCTCTTATTTATTTCTTCTCATAACATGTCCACGGGGTGGCGGTGTAGGGGTATTCCCTATCAAAGGAGAGAAAGGCGCCTCCTTCCCTTTGCTAGCTTACGGGACACCCTTGGGCACTGCGTGCAGGTTGTGGATGAAGTTGAAGAGCAGCCAACAGATAGTTGTAGGTTATGGTCTCCAGCTTCACGACGGTAGGCAGAGGATCTCTTTTTTTGGGAGACAATGGCTACGGTCATCGACCAGTATGATCACTGCTAGGAAGGAAAGCAATGGCAAACTACCTACTTTACAGATGAAAAGAATATCATGTACTGCAATCTCATCGATAATCAGATAACGGCGTGATCCACGACTCTGGTAATCGAGTGTGATGGCAAAACATGACCGCCCACGCTTATCGGCATGGCACATGATGGATGGATGGTATACGTCTAATTTATCTTACCAGTCTACAATTTTCATTTGTTTCTTGTAGGACTTGGTCGTTTGTTTTTCTTTCTGTCCATGGTATTCTTTGCATTCTCCTCAGAACACACATTTCTGCAGCCATCAGATGTTTTTTTCAGCTTGAATGCTCATTGTCCACGCTTCACATCCATACAATTACCTCTGAAGTCGGAGTGGGTTCGTCTGATGGCGAGGGACACGCTTAATAGGGAAAGCCAACCCATATGCAAAATTCAGTTCATTACTACCGTAAATAGTGTGTATGGACTACGCTTGAGTTCAACGCGAGCGAGCACACACACACAAAAACATCCATACAAAAGAACTGGCTCTATATATCCCCTCAACACTCTTTTTCTAGTAGCAATTGACATCTTTTTAATTGTCAGTATGATTTTAATCTTGCTAAAGGCTAATTTCGCCATGGCGATTCTTGTTCTAATCTCTTCAAGGCGTCTCCCATCAGATGGTATGACTGTTCCGAGATAATTGCACCGATTCACTTGTTTAAGAATTTTATTTATCTTTATATTACACTGAGGTATTAGGTTCTTCCTAGTGACGACCATAATCTGTGTCTTCTTGTCATAAGTCGGGGTGCCCCACCGGCTAGATGGAAATATTATTCACTGGCGAGCAACCCTAAATAGTCAGAAACTGACTAGGGACAAAATCTATATGGCTGAACTATAGATTAGGCCCATGAATATCCAACGTACAGCTCCAAGTGGCTCGTTACAAAATTAAAATGAACTGTGCTGAATATTCGCCAAGGATGGGAAGGAGAAGGTTAGCTAGAAATAGATTTTTACGTCTGAATTAAAGTGTAAAGACAACTATTCCAGTACAGGTTTTTCTCCCTGACTGCTCCCTTCCTTGGTGTGTAAGTGAACCCCCATCAATGTACACACACAACACGTATGCACAATTGGAATTAAAATATAACGACAGAACTATGAGTTACAATACTACAACATTTATTTGCTAATCATAACAATAGACATCGGATGATTGTCAATATGAGGATGATAAAATCATATAACATATTGTGATGAGAAACATTACGTAACTTTACTTGTTACTTCATCTATCTGGAACTGTGGTCCAGATCCCCACTCTCCAGTAGACTCAACAAAGAACAGCTTGCCGGTATTCTGACGATCCTGCCAGTCCTGGCTCTACCTAGTCAGTAGTCTCTAGTCCTGAGATCTGTAACATAGGTGCTCCTTGTGAGAGCTTGAAAGAAAGTCAAGAATGTGTTATATCAGTTCTACATCAGCGCAATCCTAATTAAAACATATCATAACACAAACATCTACAATGACCAGTCTGGCCAAGTTTATCTTCCAGCTCTACTGTGCTCACCATCCTCCTCCCTACTGTCTTTAGTCTGGGACGGGCTTTTCAATTGTCTCACACGCCTGTAATGATTACATTTCTGCCGCCCCATGTCCATGTCGCTAATACAGAAATTCTGTGTCGTACAGCCGCTCCGTCCAATGTTAGTTTAGCAGCTCACAGGGTCGGTAAGGGTATTATAACAATGCCTGATCATCCGGGCTTGCAAGCCGTGACAAGTAGCTGTGCCAGGTTTCCATGCATTCCCGTGGACGCACGCCCACAATACACTGAGAAAGTTTAGCACCATATACCCTATACTACCAATTGTGGGTAATGTCTGTACCATTACACCTCTGCTTCCAACACAATCATTGGCCAATGTGCCAATGCGCAGACAATAGCATAACACTTCATATTGGTAAGTTTGCATATGACAAATCAATATATCAAACATCCAATACACATAAACATATTGATTAAACTAGACATATTATGATACTTTAACATCATAGCATAATGCACTAGTTAGTTACTGCTGTTGTAAGAATTAAATAAATAGTCAGTTGACTATATTCTGTACAACAAATGCACACACCAAAAAGGAGACCAGTCTAGTTTAGAAAGAGATGGCAAGCATCTGCTACGACACCTCAAGTATATCTAGACAAGACCTGCCTTCCATAAGTTTCTACTTCTCAGAAGAGTAACACTTTAAAGCAATATGATATTGAACACCGAACTTAGAAAGAACACTCAAGTACCTACACCAAAGATAGTTCTTGGAATAACCTAGATCAGATATAGACTGAAAGTTCATATGTCTAAAAGACTGTTGCATAGTTACTAAGAAATTCTTCATAGAAGCCAACATAAAAATCATGCATATGACTACAAACATTGAGATAGTTCCTACCTGTTCTGAAGTCAGATTTAATCTAAAGGGAACAGGTCTAGTGGGGTTTTTATACCTAGCCTAGCAGTAGACACTTATCTCCCAGGAGTTCCATTCTTAAATTCTTCTTATCTCCTCCTGACGTTAATTGCAATTAACTCCAAGTCTGTCCAGTCATAAAATTCTTTCTGCATGCACACTAGCCTTCACACCTGTGGGTCTGACAATTACTAGCCCACTGAGCCTTATCAGTGATTTCACACCTTCCTGAGTCTGCCAGTCCGAGTGGATGGGGCTTGTTTATAGCCCTGGGGCTATTATCTCCCTCTGGCGTTAATTGCCTTTATTCAACCACTGGCCCAGTTCATTGTTGATTCAGCCAGGGTCTACCTGGACGAGAAGGTGCCAACGTGTCTGTGTGGTGTCATAGCCCGTCTGGGTCAGCAGTTTCCCAAGGTGTATACTAATTATCTAGTTGTGTCCATCTCAAGTATCCCATTTTACTTGCCATCTGCAAGCTTACGTCATGGCTAGAGGCTTTTTGTGAATAATCTTACCTCACGACTAGATAACCTTGGAGTAGCGTGATTAATTCATTCTTTCTCAATTTGGCCTCTCAAATTTGGAGACCGAGAAAAATATTCTGGGATGGTAAGGCGGCATTCCACGACAGAGCTTCCCCCTTAAAAAAAAAGTTTCTGCCAGAAATCTTTTGTCAAAGCACGCCGTACATCCCAGAATAATGCCTAAGCACTCTCCGTTCTGTATCTGCCTAAAGGTTTCCAATATTCCTTGTGGCAGTGGGCTGTCCTACCTCTGCACACAGACGTCCCATTTCCATAACCCAAAGATACTCTGGATAGATCATTGTACCTGGTTTTCGGCCGGGATTCCATGCAATAGCTTGGTAAAATCCGGTAACTGTCAAGAGGTTGTAATTTTACCCCTCTGGGAAAGATCACAATCAACGGGATTCTTCTTCGCCTCTGGGCAGCAATTGTTTTACACCATTCACTCACGTGATTTACTCCTTTCAGCCGAGGATGTACCCGTAGTGAGGTCTTGCATAAGCTGGCCACAGCAAAGCTTGTCTCCGTGATATTCCTCCATCCTTTATAGATCCTTAACAGATCCATCAATAGCTTCCTTTTGAAAGGAATAATGTTACACATCATGGTCCCATGATATAAATTCAACTGGCGCTTTCCTCCTTCAAAGTCGGGCGTAACAATCTTCCCTCCTCGGTGTCGCGGTTTCTTCCCCTGATATTCAGTTAATGGGCTGAGTTTCTCTGCATTAGAGTTTCGTGTGAAAACCGTGCTAGAAATTGGAAATTTAGTGAGCCAAGTTGTCCAGCCTTGAGAAATAACATAGTTATTCACAGGCGATAATGTGGAGTTACTTTTGAATAAAGTATCCACAAATAGCTGATCTACTCCTATCAAATCGACCTGACTGAAGGGTAGATTGAGTCCTAAGAGTGTTGATTCCAAACCACTCTTGACTTCTGTTACTTCAGGTCCCTGTTGCTGGAATTCCCTGATAACTTCAGCTAATGAGATGATAGGCGTTTCTTCCTCCATCTTGTGCAAAGAATTTTCTTCTTTACCAACTACAGACAATGTTGTCTGCACAATATCAGAGTCCATATTATGGCTCATGACAATTCCCTGTGTTTCTTGAGTCTCCGAACTGGTATACTGTGAGATAACAACTGGAAATGTTTCCTGGTCTGGATGTTCCTCTCTGGTCCTGCTTTCATGGGCTAAGTCCAGTTGAGGTAAATCCTGTGGTGGGCTGTCTAAGCAATCCATCACATTAGTTAAATGATTTGAACTGAGATCTAGTGTCTTGTCCTGAGCTGCAGCCTCAAAGATCACAAGGGGTTCCGGGTCTTCCTTCATCCCTCTGTCAGTCAAATTTAATCCCACTTCATCCTCTCCTGAGCTGAAGGGAATAATAAAGTCGGTTACCTTTCGATCTCCGACCTCCTTAAAAGATGTCCTCAGGTCATCTTCCTCTTGAGTTTCACCTCTCGTTGAAGTAAAATGAGATTCCTGGGAGTCTTGTACTGGCGGACCAGTTAAATTATCTGAACTGATAATTAGTGATTCTTCCCGCGTTGCAGTAATGAAATTCACCTGGGATTCCGTTACTTCCATCCTCCCTATTTCAGTCAGATGTAATTCCACTTCATGATTCTGTGAACAGAAGGGAATGTGAGAATCGGCTAGGTCTCCGCCTGCGACCTCATTAAAGGTTGTCTTCAGTTCCTCTTTCTCTCGAGATTCATTTCTCATAGAAGTCAAGTGGTTTTCCTGAAGGTCCTGTACCGTTAAACCACCATTGCCGTGGTACAAACAGTTATCACGTTTGTGACTGTTTGAAGTGCCTTTGGCACGTTTTTTCTTCCCTCTTTTCCGTTTAGGACAGGGTCGAATGAGAACCTGTAGTTCCCGGTCCACTAACTCTGATTCCGCGGTGGTTGGCAAAGATGTCCCTTCCTTCCTGGTTTGGTGAGCATCCATATCTCCTACCTTATGTTCCGCTATAAAGGTTAGCTTCTCTGCATTGACTACTTCCATATGCTGTTTATTAATCTCTGCTTCTTCAGTTTTGCTACGCTCTTTTGCTTCAAATAACTCATCAATTGTTTTATTCATCTGTTCCTCCGCCATGTCCCACTCTTTCATCTCGTCTCTGATGTATATTTCTAATTGTTCTCCTGTTAAGCCCTCTATTATGCCTAACCTTCTCGTGGACTCTAAGTAATCTGTGCGCGCCTTCAGATAATCTAGATCCTGGGAAGGTGAGTCCATATTTGCTAATGGTAAGCTCCTATGTATCTATCAAATTCAGAGCTAAGCTAGAAAGACAAGAGTGAACCAATGACAGTAGAATCAAAACCAATGTGTAGAGTTAAACCTCAGCAGTGAAAGACAACTGAAAGTAATATTCAAGTAGTTTCTGGCGACCGCAGTGAAGTAAGTGTGAGAGATATACTACACAGTAATCAATACTAATATTTACCTAAATAAATATTAAAATGCACTGCATACATGTTATAATGAAAATGGCATAAGTAAGCATAAAATGGCAAATCAATCAAGCAGTTAAATCATCAAACACATCAATGTAAATATGATTAAAGTGATCAGTTATCATTAAATGATGAATGATACACTAAATGATAAGAATTAAAATACTTATCAATAAATGATAGATGAGGTAGTTCTCATAAGTTCTTATCTGTTATATACTTTTGAAAAGTTATATCTATACTCTGTAACTTCCTCAACTAAAATTAGCTACATCTGATGATAGTCTATTTTGATGACTGAAGATTACAAGAGTTAACTTTTAACATCGTATGTCTAGGGTCTAGTACCGGAGTCTATTGAAAGCGAGAAGTTCAAATTCAAATTCCAGACGAGAAGCCCAATCTGTCATAAGTCGGGGTGCCCCACCGGCTAGATGGAAATATTATTCACTGGCGAGCAACCCTAAATAGTCAGAAACTGACTAGGGACAAAATCTATATGGCTGAACTATAGATTAGGCCCATGAATATCCAACGTACAGCTCCAAGTGGCTCGTTATAAAATTAAAATGAACTGTGCTGAATATTCGCCAAGGATGGGAAGGAGAAGGTTAGCTAGAAATAGATTTTTACGTCTGAATTAAAGTGTAAAGACAACTATTCCAGTACAGGTTTTTCTCCCTGACTGCTCCCTTCCTTGGTGTGTAAGTGAACCCCCACCAATGTACACACACAACACGTATGCACAATTGGAATTAAAATATAACGACAGAACTATGAGTTACAATACTACAACATTTATTTGCTAATCATAACAATAGACATCGGATGATTGTCAATATGAGGATGATAAAATCATATAACATATTGTGATGAGAAACATTACGTAACTTTACTTGTTACTTCATCTATCTGGAACTGTGGTCCAGATCCCCACTCTCCAGTAGACTCAACAAAGAACAGCTTGCCGGTATTCTGACGATCCTGCCAGTCCTGGCTCTACCTAGTCAGTAGTCTCTAGTCCTGAGATCTATAACATAGGTGCTCCTTGTGAGAGCTTGAAAGAAAGTCAAGAATGTGTTATATCAGTTCTACATCAGCGCAATCCTAATTAAAACATATCATAACACAAACATCTACAATGACCAGTCTGGCCAAGTTTATCTTCCAGCTCTACTGTGCTCACCATCCTCCTCCCTACTGTCTTTAGTCTGGGACGGGCTTTTCAATTGTCTCACACGCCTGTAATGATTACATTTCTGCCGCCCCATGTCCATGTCGCTAATACAGAAATTCTGTGTCGTACAGCCGCTCCGTCCAATGTTAGTTTAGCAGCTCACAGGGTCGGTAAGGGTATTATAACAATGCCTGATCATCCGGGCTTGCAAGCCGTGACAAGTAGCTGTGCCAGGTTTCCATGCATTCCCGTGGACGCACGCCCACAATACACTGAGAAAGTTTAGCACCATATACCCTATACTACCAATTGTGGGTAATGTCTGTACCATTACACCTCTGCTTCCAACACAATCATTGGCCAATGTGCCAATGCGCAGACAATAGCATAACACTTCATATTGGTAAGTTTGCATATGACAAATCAATATATCAAACATCCAATACACATAAACATATTGATTAAACTAGACATATTATGATACTTTAACATCATAGCATAATGCACTAGTTAGTTACTGCTGTTGTAAGAATTAAATAAATAGTCAGTTGACTATATTCTGTACAACAAATGCACACACCAAAAAGGAGACCAGTCTAGTTTAGAAAGAGATGGCAAGCATCTGCTACGACACCTCAAGTATATCTAGACAAGACCTGCCTTCCATAAGTTTCTACTTCTCAGAAGAGTAACACTTTAAAGCAATATGATATTGAACACCGAACTTAGAAAGAACACTCAAGTACCTACACCAAAGATAGTTCTTGGAATAACCTAGATCAGATATAGACTGAAAGTTCATATGTCTAAAAGACTGTTGCATAGTTACTAAGAAATTCTTCATAGAAGCCAACATAAAAATCATGCATATGACTACAAACATTGAGATAGTTCCTACCTGTTCTGAAGTCAGATTTAATCTAAAGGGAACAGGTCTAGTGGGGTTTTTATACCTAGCCTAGCAGTAGACACTTATCTCCCAGGAGTTCCATTCTTAAATTCTTCTTATCTCCTCCTGACGTTAATTGCAATTAACTCCAAGTCTGTCCAGTCATAAAATTCTTTCTGCATGCACACTAGCCTTCACACCTGTGGGTCTGACAATTACTAGCCCACTGAGCCTTATCAGTGATTTCACACCTTCCTGAGTCTGCCAGTCCGAGTGGATGGGGCTTGTTTATAGCCCTGGGGCTATTATCTCCCTCTGGCGTTAATTGCCTTTATTCAACCACTGGCCCAGTTCATTGTTGATTCAGCCAGGGTCTACCTGGACGAGAAGGTGCCAACGTGTCTGTGTGGTGTCATAGCCCGTCTGGGTCAGCAGTTTCCCAAGGTGTATACTAATTATCTAGTTGTGTCCATCTCAAGTATCCCATTTTACTTGCCATCTGCAAGCTTACGTCATGGCTAGAGGCTTTTTGTGAATAATCTTACCTCACGACTAGATAACCTTGGAGTAGCGTGATTAATTCATTCTTTCTCAATTTGGCCTCTCAAATTTGGAGACCGAGAAAAATATTCTGGGATGGTAAGGCGGCATTCCACGACACTTCTTACAATTTAATTCTAACCCAAGTTGTTCACTGTGTGCAACAACCGCATCTACTAAATGTTGCAGATCTTGCTCATTGTATGCAATCAATACTGCATCATCTGCATTTCTAATGTTACTGATGTTTGTTCCGCCAATGATAATTCCTTTCGTACCATGTACATTGTGTACGATAATATTCGTATGCAATTTGTTACCCCGCATGCCGCGTTCGAAACACACCTGCGGTCGATTTGGAAGCAGACCGCTTTGCGTTGGTTTCCATACAATGGTATGAGTGGTTTGAGTTCAGAAAGCAATGGCAAACTACTGAACGTAAACATGCAATGAATCACAAAGAGCCAAAACAAGCTAAAGTTGATTGCTACGACATGTAAAGGATATGCACCTAACTGTATTATTCCTCTGAATTGCTGCTTATAGCACTGCACGATGTAATAGCGTTGATTGTTTTGTACAACTTGACAAACCTCATTAGCCATGTATTTATATGTGAGCTTGACGTCCGAATCTGTCGACAATAAAAAAGTATAAAATTTGTTATGGAAGCATTACAATCTACACATAATCTTAGCCTGTTCGTATCAAGCATTCAATCAGGTGCCGTCTCCACAATGATGGTTGGCTACAACGGATCTCCAACACTGACTATCTCTCGCCATAATTGTACATCCTTCAGATTACTGTTCGTCATCTCTCGATTTTATTTTCCCATTTGTATCAGTGTCTACCTCTATCTCGCTTGCCTTCAACCTTACCCTCCAGTATTGTATTTATAAGAATGTTATGTCTTTTAACGTGGCCGAAATATTTCACTTGCCTCTTGTTGTGTTTATTTCATCAAGAAACCTGTTCGTAAGCGCTGTGCTAAATTATTACATTGTTATGTTCTACTGGCGCCGCGGCGAGTGGTTTACAGACGCGATTCGCAATCCCATATAACGCATTCGAAACACTGCTGCCGGGGATTTGCTAGCAGACCGTCTTGTGCTGATTTTCATACAATGGTATGAATCCTGATCGTTCAGAAAGCAATTGCAACTACTGAACGTAAACTTGCCAAGAAATCACATTTGGCAAAAATATATGGGGTGGACTGCGACGTCCTGTAAAGGATTTGCAACTAACTTATTACATCCTACTATAGAGAACAGCGTGGCAGAAAGCGCTTGCTTGTAAACATCCTCTGTGCTAATGCCGGGTAATGGGTTCATTCCCTACACTGGTATGTTGGAATTAAACGTTGACTTATTTTTCAGAAATCAATGACTAATTATTGAATGTAACTTTGTCTAGAAAATCCACCTAGGGTTGGTCTAACGTCCTGCAGAGCTCATGCGATATGCTAACACGCCTGTGTGCTGATGTGAAGTTCCAGGCCGATCTGACACACCCCGCTGTTTTCTCTGCATTGAGTTTGTTTCTCAGTTGTCTTCCACTCTCACTCACTGTTTTCACATTCTCTCTCTCTCTCTCTCTCTCTCTCTCTCTCTCTCTCTCTCTCTCTCTCTCTCTCTCTCACACACACACACACACACACACTCTCTCATTCTCTCTCACTCTCTCACTGTCTCACTCTCATTCTCTCTGCCACTCGCCTTTTTACTCCTCTTTCCTCTCTATCTTTATCATTCTCTCTCTCTATCTCTATCTCTCTCTCGTTCGCTTTCTCTGAGACTCATCTTTTTACTCCACTTTCCTCTCTCTTTCTCCTTCCATCTTTCTCCTCTTCTAATTCTCGTTAGCTCGCTCGCTATCTTTCTCTGCCACTCAGCATTTTACTCCACATTCCCCTCTCTTTCTCACTCTCTTTCCCCCCCCCCCCCCTCTCTCTCTCTCTCTCTCTCTCTCACATACTCTCTAGC
>JACEFZ010014510.1:105000-114098 GCA_014155875.1 Cepaea nemoralis
AAACACACAAGGACAAAACACACAGAGACAACACACACAGAGACAACACACACATAGACAACACACACATAGACAACACACACATAGACAACACACACATAGACAACACACACAGGGACAACACACACAGGGAGAACACACACCGGGACAACACACACCGGGACAACACACACAGGGACAACACAAATAGGGACAGCACACACAGGGACAACACACACAGGGACAACACACACACAGGGATATCACACACAGGAACAACAAACACGCAGTGACAACACAATCACTGAGGGATATCATACACATATTAACAACACACAAACACGGATAAGACACACAGGGAGAATACGCACAGGGACAACACACCCAGGAACAACAAACACACAGGGACAACACACACAGGGACAACACAATCACCGAGGGATAACATAGACATAGGAACAACACATAAACACGGACAACACAGACATACACACACCTACGGGGACAACTCACACAGAGACATCAAGTTCAAATGACAACAAAAATTGACAAAACACAGGGACAACACACCTACAGGGATAACTCAAACAAGGCAACACACACTCACACATCGACAACACGCATACACAAGGAACACCCACACACACACACACACACACACACACACACACATCACACACACACACACGCACACACACACACACGCACACACACACACACATCGACAACAGACAACATTCACTAGAGGCAATACACACAGGGCCAACACACACACACACACACAAACACCATATCAACATACAACACACACACACATACACACTCTCACACACACACAGAGACACGTGATCATAATGAAGACAAGACATGTGTACATCAGGAAATGCGGTAATTGCGACTACAGGCACGGACATGATACCTTCACAAATGAAGAAGGTGGGAGAAAACCACTGAACAAATGAACTGGAACGATCATTACCAAGTCACGTGACCAGCCAGATATTAGAACCAGGGAGTGTCTAGGTGCCGCGCTAATGTTTGAACAAAACTGAGCCCTCCCCTACCCCCTGGGGCGAGGATTCCGTATGGTGCGTAGGTTAGAAATGCTCACTAGATTATATGAAAGAGAGAAAGAAACAGAGAGCAGAGAGGGGGAGAGGGAGGAAGGGAGAGAGAGAAGGAGGGAGAGAGATAGGAGACAAAGATGAAAGAGGAATAGAGTACCCGCCTCATGAGTACGGAGTGGATAATGTGTTTGCTTGCCAAGGCAGTGTTCGGGTCCCTGTCTCTAGCAGAAGTAGGAATTAAATAATTCGAATACCTAGTAACATATATGATCACAAAATGCAGAATATACGGAAACATCGAAATCAGATGTCAAACCACAAGTGCGCATATATATCGACTATCACCCTTTCTGAAACATTAAAACATACCAATGTCCCTAAAAACAATAGATAATAAATAGCATATTCACGCCGATGTCAAACCAATGTCAAACTTGGACATTATCCAAATCACACTCCCGCAAAATCAACACGTGCGAAATGAGAAGCTTGAGAAGATCTGTCAACTTAACTATCCGAGACCGAATAATAAATGATGTTATCAGATAGTGGGATCAACACGTTATGCCATATATATTGAAAGACATGAGATCAATTGATTTGGCCATCTCGTTATAATGCAACACCATCAACTACCATCACTGGCGCTACATCACAGAAGTTCTGCTACGAGAGCAAGAGGACGCCCGAGAAGAAAATGGATTGACAACATAAAAGACATTGTACAATCACGGGAATGACACTATCCAGTGCAGACGTCGGAGGCGGGAACGTCAACTATTCCTTCCCGCGACGCGTTATGGCAAGAGTGGAAGATGATGACGATGATAATATCACAATATAGATGGTCTCCATGGTCGCTAATCGTATAGTGCTGCATCGTCAATCAATGCCATTTCGTACTTCGGTTGCTCAATTGGATAAATAATCCCAATTCCAAGAAAGATGATAAATCTAATCCATGAATTCATACTTTTGAAAACCAAAGAATTCAATAAGCTTCACCTTGTAGGATTGTCCAACAGTTTATTTAATTGAACTCTGCGATTCCACATCAACTATATACTAAGATATGGATACGAAATTTCCAGAGTTGCAAGATATAAATTTCCAACCGATATCCCTATAAATGGATACACATTTCTCCACCGTTAATTTATTCGTCAATGAAAATCTACTGAATTTCAATCTATGTTTTTACGTCTGAATCGATCACCTCGCTCCTCTATCTGTTCTCTTTTACGAGTAATCCTCTCCTAACTAATCTAGTTGTTTAATGGCCTCGCATTCCAGATGGTAACATTGCTCTCATGGTCTCACGACCTTCCTACCCAGAAGGAATCACAGCACTAGCTGTCTTGTTGTCAATACTTTCATCTCCTTGTCGTCGAATGTTGTCGTTTTTTGTTGCTACCCACACAAATCCTACGTAATAACAATATTTTCTGGTGCGTTCTCGTGCACGGTTGTTTTTTTTTCCTTACTGCTTGTCTTCTGTCGATTTAGAACCTTTAACATAATTTTATACGTCCCCGCTTGTAAATCACTATTTCATCTCTTATTCATTAAGTCACCGTCAGGACAGTCTTACTTGTAGAGGTCATCCCCTGCCCGTACTGTTATAATAATGAGTGAGGCTTTTGGATTGACGCGGCCTCATTTAACTGGGTAGCATAGAATGTAAAGAATTTTCTGAGAGTTGCCTGGGAAGAAAACAGGATGTGAAAAGAAACTGGACACCCTATCTTAAATACCGTAGCCTATGGTGTGTGAAAACCCATCAATTCACACCACAACTGCAGTATCTGCAATGGTAATCCTTGTTTTATCAGCCCTACCAGCTGCACAGTTTCGGAACCCTTGCACTTGAAACGGTAAATGGAAACACGTTCGGACAGATATGGGGAAATGGAAACAGATTGCGATTTTTGCTACTGGTGCTACAAGCTGCGGGAGGGTGGGGCGATGACAACAGCATTGAGAGCACCAAGTTTCTCGGGATGGTTCCACTTATGTGTATCAAGAGGTGCAACACCCTGAACTAGGGAGTTTCAGTGTCCGCGTGTCTTTGACAATCTTCCAATCTGAAAACAATGTGTTGGGGTCAGCATATCCGAATAAATAAGAGGATTCGTTCTTAAACATCTGGTGCATTGATGCTATGTCCTTTTCTTGAGATGATCTGTAATTAGGCGAATCATGATAATCTAGGCAACTTTAAAGAAGGTAGTTTGTCGTTGCTTTCCTTCCTGGCAGTGACCATACTGGCCTGGGACGGTATCAATTGTCTCGTGAAAGAGATCTTCTGCCTACCGTCTCGAAACTTGAGACCAAGCTCAAGGGGAAAAGAACAATGGGAAGGCAGAGAAGTAAATATCTGGATGGCTTGACCACGTGGCATGGTAGAGACAAGAAAACTGAGTTGATCCACGACTCTGATGATCGAGTAAACTGGCGAATCATGACCGCCCATGCTTACCGGCATGGCACATAATGGATGGATATTGATGCCAAGGTAGCGGGTTCAACTTCTATACCGGTCAGTTGGACTTAAATGTTGACTTCTCGTCCTTGACTTGGGGACTAAATTACTGGAGCGGTCACGGTTGGCAAAGATTAGTTTCATTTTCATGTCACGGCATGCGGGTATCCAAGGAAATGAGTAGGCTGACAGGCTTGCAGGTAAGGCTACTGTGGAAGGCGGACGAGCCATGAACCAGGTTGATATACTGAATGCTCTACGAGAAGTCAGTTGCTTGCGAGAACCAAGTGATGACTGTGAATCTACATCCAAGGTCAGACTGCAAGAACAACAAGCTAAAAGAGGTGTGGCAAAATAAGAACACTATGCAGGAAGCCAAAGAAGATTAATAAAACCAACACAGAACTAGTGTCGTGAACCGCTACATGCTGCGGGATTTAGTGAGGGGGGGGGGGGGGGGGTCTGAGCACTTATGGGCTGAATGGTTCGATGTGCAATGAGGATGATCTGTCGACTAACTAACTAACTAACTAACTAACTAACTAACTAACTAACTAACTAACTAACTAATTAACTAAATAACTAACTAACTAACTAACTAATTAATTACTAACTAACTAACTAACTAACTAACTAACTAACTAACGATTACAAGTACTTCTGAAGTCGGAGTGGGTTCGCCTAATGACGAGAGACACGGGTAACAGGGAAAGTTAATCTACACACAAAAATCAGTCCAGTGCTATTACAATTTGTAGCACGTGTATGGACTACTCTTGAGCTCAGAGCTATGAGCGCATATATATGTCCTCCCTTAGCTAATTTAAACACAGAAGCCACAAACTGTAGATTGCACGATTTATTGCCTTAACATATTTCGCATATAAGATGATTCGCCATTGAAGGACATAATGTTAATATTAGGTATGCCGACGATACAGCATTGACTGCAGACAACGAATAGGATCTGCAGATATTAATAGATGCAGTTATCGCACACAATGAACAACTAGGGTAACAACTATATTGTAAGAAGTCACAGATTATGGTCAGTTATTTTTGCATATCCCATTTACAGGACATCGATGTCAACACCAGTATTTTACTGCTGTTGTTGATGTTTTGGCAAGTATACCTTCAGTAGTTTGCCATTGCTTTCTGAACAACCGACTCTCTTACAAACACGTTAATACCCAGCGCAACGCGGTCTGCTGCCAAATCGGTCGCAGTTGTGTTTCGATCGCGGGTAAATGGGCTTACGAATCGCTTCCGCAAGATCTTAGCCACGGAGACCGGCTATCAGCTCTTAGACGACAGAAATACCACATAATATATGGGGGGAAGTGGGGGTGAGGGGGGCGTTGCCTTGAAGAGATTTGGACAAAAATAGCTATGCCATATGTTGTCGTTTGCTAGATAGACAACTTACTGACCAATAAAAAGATGTCAATTGCAATGAGAAAATAAAACAGGTGTTGAAGTGCTAAATAGAACATGTACTTTTGTGTCGCTGTGAAACGTGGACAATGACTAGGCAAGCTGTAAAATATCAAATGGAAATGCATTTCCTGAGGAAAATGCATGGAATATCACGGACAGATAGAAAAACTAATGATCAGGTCATACAAGAAACAAATGAAGCCGTTAAATGATTAGTTTCCGTATATGAGGTGCTGCTCTTGTGAATTACTGCTTAATTTCAAATATACTGAAAGCGTACCCAACGTCTGCTGATGGTTCCCTCGCTGTTCAGATTAAGAACCCGTTGCCCCACAAAATTCAACGCGACCTGGCACTGATAAAAGTGCGGTGCACTGCAAGGGTAAAACATAGATACCTACAAGTGTTTTCCTCAAACATACCAGGATTCGAGTGAATACATTTTCAAGTGTTTATACTTCTGAATTCCGGAAGTGTTTCATGCTCAGAGTGGATTGGCCAAGTGGGGAGATACTTGCGCTGCAACGGATTGCATTGAAAACACGCGAATTCTAACTTTGAAGGGGGCATTTTTGGAACACTTATTAAGTTTTTTAAGGGGGCATTTTTGGAACACTTTATTAAGCTTTTGATAATAGTTCTACTTGTCTTCTAGTGTCTTTTCGTGTTTGTTTGTTTTCTTATTTGCTTGTGTTAGAATGTATGTTTGTTTTAAACATGGGTTTTAAAAAGGGGGAGGATAGACTTCATTGCACCAGGTTTGATCGGTCTATTACCGCAGAGAAGCCTGCTGAAAGCGGTGAACACAGCACGAACTCGTTAGCTCCAGCGACAACCCACAGAAGAATACTGCACTCGTGAACCGAACGACGAGGCCGGAATCGAACCCACAACCTCCGGAGCGCGAAGTAGGTATAGTAACCATTTCGACACAGAGACTACTTGTCTCTGTTAGTTTAAACTGTAAGGTAAAGGTTCCAGTCTTCGATGCTTTGTAGCATGTTCGGTACATGGTGATAGGCCATCGTTCTTTCGGCGACACGGCACTGGGGTGGCAAATGCAGTCAGTGGCACTACAGCCTGATAACCTCCACCCTCCAATAAAAAGAGTAAAAGAAACGTTTTTGGTACTCATCTTATTAAACTGGGTGGGCTCCTAGGGCTGTTACCCACGAAAAGAACCTCAATCTCCATGCCGATTTACACTCAGGGCCGATACGTTGGCACCCACGTGGTCTGAACCTTAAAAAGTTTAGTTTAGTTCTAGTTTAGTCGACGGATCAACATCACGGCACACGGGTGTAACCCATAAGTGCTGCGTTCTACTCCTAACGCAAGCCTGAGTCCGGAGAATCTCAGCTCAGTGCATGAACTCCGTAGCACCGGCGAGGATCCTGAAATACTTTGGGTAGATTTTTAATTCGAAATTTTGCCCGGGAAGCGCCATTAGGCTACTCTTTTTCGATTTCCAACTGCCAGAGAATTTTTACTACGCAACAATACACACGGGCGTCCGATCTCACTACCCAGAGACATGGACAATGTTACTAGAAGTCCACGTAAAAAAAAAACCGGCCCTCAACGGGGCTTGAACCCAGGATCTCCAGTACTCGAGGCGGACACCATACCTCGAGACCACTCAGCCCCCAGAACCTTGAAAAGGTCTGGAATTTATCGGAGTGAGGCTGGTGTTGAGACACTACACCCGACACGACACCGAAGTACATAACACTCCACGAGGATTTTCTGCAGAGTTCTCCGTCCCCTCACCTCGTTCGGAAACCAGTAGGGTGTGCAGGCACCCGGTACTGAAACTTTACATCTATGGAGAGTGATGGCGATCTGTGGAACATTAGCCAGACTGGACATGTTCTCTGCGTGTAAGCGGCTCCCACGAACATGTCAATTAACAGATTCATTGCCAAACAAAAGGTAGGTTTGAACCAAACAAACTTATGTGGCAGGAAATGCGAAGTAGGGTTGTGTCGCAGTCATGACTTGCATGTTGTTAATATGATAGCAGACATGTTGAATTATAACGCAGTGACAATTTTTCGGCGATATATAAACCCAAGGCAGATACGGGAAGTAGCTTAAGACGATTAATCATCCCATGGCACTTGAATCAATTATATGACCCTTTTTAAGCATTAGGTCGAATCTGACAAATGGTGCTAGTTCCATATTTGTATAGACCAATCGACACTGGGTGTGGGATGAGGTTACTACCACGCCGGCCGACTTTATTTCCTAAGTTATTCTTGGTACCCATTTTAGGATGGGTCGATCTGGGATCTCGTGCCAATTGTGTAAATATTCTGAATTCGCCCAATTTTTGATTAATGTTCACTACAATGTTCTTCAAGGTTTTCGTCAGAGTGAGGCCTGGTGCATATTCTGCCACCACAGCGACCCATGGACCTACCATAAGTTCCACTGTCAAAACTCACATTATGAAGATACTCTTTGTTTGTTTGTTTTTTTTTTTTACACCTTTCAGTTCCAAACAGTTTCCTCTGTTTTTTTTTTCAATTCTGACCAAAGTGTTATTTCAAATATTTCTTCCATCCTTGTTACTTTAACTCCTGTATACCCAGACAGTTATTTAGCTCTTATTGTTATATATGTCTTGATAAAGGGAATGAACCGCCTGCCACGATAACAGTGCACCGGAAGTTTAAGAACCCAGGCTTAATATACAATAGAAAATTAGCTTGTAAAACCACATCCTGTGTGTGCAAGTACATAACAAACACAACTAAAACAAATCTCTTGAAACGCTAGCTTGAAGATCACCTTACTGTGGCAAATACCATAGTGTGAAGATTAACTTACTACAGCATATACCATAGCTCGAAGATCACTTTACTACGGCAAATACCACAGCTCGAAGATCACCTTACTTCGGCAGATATCATAGCTTGAAGATCACCTTGCTGCGGCAAATACCATAGGGCAAAGATCACCTTACTATGGCAAATACCATAACTCGAAGACGACCTTACTGCGGCAAATACCATAGCTTGAATATCACCTTACTTCGGCAAATATCATAGCGTGAAGATCACCTTGCTGCAGCAAATACCATAACTTGAAGATTCATTTACTGCAGCAAATACCAAAGCTTGAATGTCACCTTACTGCAGCAAATACCATAACTTGAAGATCACCTTACTGGGGCAAATACCATATTTTGAGGATCAACTTACTGCGGCAAATACCATAGCTAGAAGATCATCTTATTTCGGCAAATACCATAATTTGAAGATCACCTTACTGCGGCAAATACCATAGCTTGAAGATCACCTTACTACTGCAAATACCATATTTTGAAGATCACCTTAATGAGGCAAATAACATAGCTAGAAGATCACCTTACTGTGGCAAATGCCATTATTTAAAATCACCTTACTGCGACAAATACCATAGCTTGCAGATCACCATACTACGGCAAATACCAAACAGAGCTTGTAATTTTCCTTCACCAGGTTCGTTACCTGGCATTTCTCCAACCGCGTCAAACTGTCTTAAAAGACCCCGGGCCATATCTGTGATAACAGATTTCCTTTGCTTGGTAGTTGGTTCGTAATATCTCCACTGGTGTCTGGCATCAAATTTGACGTACGGACTGTTTACACAAATGTTTCAACTTGTCTCAAGCCTGATAGTCCCTCTTCTACAATCAGTGTAGCGTTCTTCTTCTCTTGAGAAAAAAAGGGGTGTTAACTGTTTTAAGACAAGAATAACCCAGAAATGTCAGAACTGGATTAAGATTCAACGTAACAAAGCATTCTCGCTGGCTCATTTTGGTGTAGACACTTGTTTATATACAGCTCATCTGGGGGTAGAGGGAGTAACAGGAAGGCTCGTTTTACACGTATACCTGGGGCAAGGCAAACATAATTACAGTTAGGAACACATTTCTAAGTCTTCAGGCTCAAAGGGTATATGTGCTAGCTCGATTATGTTATAGGTTAATCACCACTTGATGGGTAATGAGGGTAGTATCTCGTTAATCTCCTTACCTTCCCAGGACGCGTGCTGATAGAGTTATGACTCTATTGAGGATTCGAACATATTAATAAAGGTAGGGGGCAAACCCTTTCTAAAACCGGGTTTTATGGGGGTAT
>JACEFZ010014511.1:0-50388 GCA_014155875.1 Cepaea nemoralis
AGCCCACAAATATGGACTATACAGTTTCACATTACCATTGTACTTAATAGGGAAACTATACAGTTTAAAACTTTTAAACCCTTTTTCCAAAAGAGGGTTGAAAAATTTTGTGGAATATACATAACACATACCACTGTCCCCTTTCAAAACACGTCAAGAATATGGACTATTGAGATCAAATATTGCTGTATCCTCCAAACCAAAATTTATTTTTCGGGTTCCCCTATCCTTTAAAGGACATCACTGTCAACATCAGCATCTTCAGCCGATTTTTGATTTTCTTGGCAAGATTACGCTCAGTAGTTTGCCTTTTGCTTTCTACGACAGGCTCACTACCCCGTCAGTTATGATGGGGGGGAAAACCCCTACTGATTTCTCACGCAATGTCACTTTACTTACCAGAGTAACGAGATTACGGAGAAAGTGGGTGTAACGTTTAGACCGGGGGAGACCAAAAATCCATGATATGGATTTAAAAAAAAATCAATTCCGTTGTCCCCTTTCCCAAAAAAAAATCACAGTATGTATTATAGAGATCAGATACTAAGTTTTTATTTAAAAGGGTTTTAAATGATGACATCCCTTTTGTACCCCCCCAAAAAACACAGTCGACAACGGGTTTGGGCCACTTTTTTGTGACATCAGTGATTACAATCTGGACCAAAACACCAATGTAAAAGGGGAAGGTTTTGGGGGGCTCATCATGGGAGTTTTTGAGGGTCTTTACTGTCACAGTTCCCCGGGGATTTCCTTTCCACCTGTAGGGATGGGCAAGACATTGCAGGGGGTACCTCAGAGGTGTTAAAAATTTAAACACTGTGTAAAAGGGTTTTTAGATCACAAGGATAGAAAAGGGTTTAAAAAAAAAAAGGATAAAAAGGGGATAACAAAATTATATACAAGAAAAAATTTTTAAAAAGAGTTAACAAGAAAAATAAAACAATACCCAAGATAAAAAAAAAAAAAAAAAACCCAAAAAAAAAACAAAATAAAATAAAACAAAAAACAATAAAACAATATCAAAAAATATAATAAAAAGGATTTTAAAGAGCTAGTATTTTGACTTCAATACCTATGAGAATTTTAAAAGTAGTCAGACCTGTTAAAACAAAATGGTACCCCATGATATTGTGACAGTAGCTGAGATAGTGATGTGTAAGTAGTACTATTAGACTTAAAATTTGTGGAAAGAATTATAAAATATTGTCACAGTACTTCAGAGGGCTTTTAACCCAGAGGGAAAATTTTCAAGACATTGTTACGGATAGAGGATATATAAGGCAGTCATGGGTAAGTAATATAAAAATTGTCATTTGGTTTGTTTAATTTTATAAGAGTTGTCACAGTAGTTTGATATAAAACATTGCAAAAGAGATATAAAAGACATTCCACAGTAGATGGGTAAAAAGAACAGTGTTTTCAAATAGAGGATATAAGACATTTTTCATGGCAGTAGTATATAAGACATTGTTATGGTAGTAGATATATAAGACAAATTTTCAGGCAGTTAGATATATAAGACATTGTCATAGTAGTAGATATATAAGACATTGTCGTGGAAGTAGATATGTAAGACATTGTCATGGCAGTAGATATGTAAGACATTGTCACAGTAGAGGATATATATAAGACATTGTCGCAGTAGTAGATATATATATATATATATATAAGACATTGTCGCAGTAGTAGATATATATATATATATAAGACATTGTCGTGGAAGTAGATATGTAAGACATTGTCATGGCTGTAGATATGTAAGACATTGTCACAGTAGATGATATATATAAGACATTGTCACAGTAGATGATATATATAAGACATTGTTGCAGTAGTAGATATATATATATATATAAGACATTGTTGCAGTAGTAGATATATATATATATATAAGACATTGTCGCAGTAGTAGATATATATAAGACATTGTTGCAGTAGAGAATATATAAGACATTGTCACTGTAGTAGATATATAAGACATTGTCACAGTAGATGATATATATAAGACATTGTCACAGTAGAGGATATATAAGACATTGTCATGGTAGTAGATATATAAGACATTGCCACGGTAGTAGATATATAAGACATTGTTACAGTAGTAGATATATAAGACATTGTCACAGTAGAGAATATATAAGACATTGTCATTGTAGTAGATATATAAGACATTGTTACAGTAGATGATATATATAAGACATTGTTACAGTAGTAGATATATAAGACATTGTCACAGTAGAGAATATATAAGACATTGTCATTGTAGTAGATATATAAGACATTGTCACAGTAGATGATATATATAAGACATTGCCGCAGTAGTAGATATATATATAAGACATTGTCATGGTAGTAGATATATAAGACATTGTCATGGTAGTAGATATATAAGACATTGTTACAGTAGTAGATATATAAGACATTGTCACAGTAGAGAATATATAAGACATTGTCATTGTAGTAGATATATAAGACATTGTTACAGTAGTAGATATATAAGACATTGTCACAGTAGAGAATATATAAGACATTGTCATTGTAGTAGATATATAAGACATTGTCACAGTAGAGAATATATAAGACATTGTCACAGTAGATGATATATATAAGACATTGCCGCAGTAGTAGATATATATATAAGACATTGTCACAGTAGAGGATATATAAGACATTGTCATGGTAGTAGATATATAAGACATTGCCACAGTAGTAGATATATAAGACATTGTCACTGTAGTAGTTATATAAGACATTGTCACAGTAGATGATATATATAAGACATTGTCGCAGTAGTAGATATATATAAGACACTAGCTGACCCGGCCCGGCTTCGCCCAGGCCCTGGAGGGGATCTATCTATCTATCAGTCTGTCTGTCTGCTTGTTTGTCTGTCTGTCTGTCTGGTTGACCCGGCCCGGCTTCACCCAGTCCCTGGTGGGGAGCATCTCATTTAATTCATATAAGTAGTCATATAAGCTCTCCCGTTCCCGACTATCTGTCTGTCTGTCTATCTGTCTGTCTGACCCGGCCCGGCTTCACCCAGTCCCTGGTGGGGAGCATCTCATTTAATTCATTTACGTAGTCATATAACCTCTCCCGTTCCCGACTATCTGTTTGTCTGTCTATCTGTCTGTCTGTCCCGGCTTCATCCAGTCCCTGGTGGGGAGCATCTCATTTAATTCATATACGTAGTCATATAAGCTCTCCCGTTCCCGACTGTCTGTCTATCTGTCTGACCCGGCCCGGCTTCACCCAGTCCCTGGTGGGGAGCATGTCATTTAATTCATTCATTGCCTACGACTTCATCTCACCCCACGTGGGTTCACTTCTAGATTTAACCCATCGGCGGGCTCTCTTCACGACAGCTGTAGTAAACGTTTATCTAAAATTGAACTTAAATGTGCTACCCTTCGCATGCGCTGTATTGCCGACAACCATGCGCGCCATTTGTCTGACATTAGCTCTTGTATTTCCACACTCGATCGGCATCTTAAACATCTTACCTCAGATAATTATTTCCTGTATTGTGTGATACGCTGTATCATCAATAGCACTAATCACCACTTATATAAATGTCTTTCCACGGCTAAAAAAACTAAGTTAACCAAACTTCGTGCCTCTATCCCTACTCCTTCCGCCTCTTCTCTCCCGGCTCACCCCACCATCGTTTCCGAAAATTTAGTTGTGTGCATACCTCCTGATCTCCCCCTATCAGCACCGGAGAAGTCGGTCCTTAGTAAAGGCCTCCGTTTCATACCTCTGCGTCCCTCTGCCGACAGATATGCACTACTGCAGGACGTCCATCGTTTCCATCGCACTCTCAGGTTGCAATATCACTTCAGTAATCAACCTACTAAGGACAACTCCTCGGATCCCACCGATCACTTCTCCCACCTTTCTAAACGCAGATCCACGTGGGTCCCTCCTGCAGGAGCATCCAAGGCCTTAGATCTATACATCGAGAAGACGCTCTTCGACATAGAACAATTGAAATTCAGGCCACTAAGGCACTCGAACCTCACAGTGGAGGAACAACAGGCGCTCACACATTTGAAACGCCGTGATGATATTGTTATCAAGCCTGCTGACAAGGGAGGAGCGTTAGTGGTTTGGAGAAAGGACTTGTATATACAGGAAGGCAACAGACAACTTGATGATGCCACTTTTTACAGACCACGGACAGAAGACGGGACGGTCATTAACAACACCGAAGTCAAGAGTGTGACGAATGCCATCATCAGACAAGGCCTCCTGCCTAGCTCCGCCACGTCACTGATCATTCATGATAGTTGCTTGGGCAAACCCACCTTGTACATGCTTCCTAAGACACACAAGCTAGGGAACCCAGGCAGACCCATCGTCTCGGCCTGCTCTTGTCCTACTGAACGGATTTCAGAGTTCCTTGACAGCATATTTCAGCCATTGGTTGCTAGCCTCCCCTCATATATCAAAGACACCAACCATGCTATCTCCATCTTCGATTCCATCAGCTTCACCTCCCCTTCTCAGCACCACATCTTTACTTTAGATGTGGCTTCACTCTATACATCTATTCCTCACTCTGACGGCCTTAAAGCCTTGGAATTTTTCTTAGACAAAAGACACGGCCCCACCATAGCCACCGGACCATTGTTGCGTCTGGCAGAGTTAGTCCTTAACCTCAATTCATTTGAGTTCAATGGGGACTATTTTGACCAGATCAGCGGGGTGGCCATGGGCACTAAGATGGGTCCGAGTTATGCCTGTCTTTTCATGGGTTATCTTGAACACCAGGTATGGAGTCAAAACACCGGTAGGCTCCCGGAGCTCTATAGGAGGTATATCGATGACTGTTTTGGTGTTTCAGACATGCCATTGTCTGATCTTCAGGACTTCATTGCCTTTTTCTCTAACTTTCATCCTAGCATCAGACTCACCTCCACTATTTCCTCGTCGGCTGTTAATTTCCTAGACATAACAGTTTCCTTAGGTTCTGCTGGCCTATGCACGACGGTTTACTATAAACCGACTGACTCACATGCATTCCTGCTCTACACCTCCTCCCATCCTCCCTCTTGCAAGGATTCCATTCCTTTCTCACAACTGCTACGTCTCCGACGGCTTTGTCATGATAATAATGACTTCCGTCAAAAAGCCCACGAAATGTTGGATTTCTTCCGCCTTCGCGGCTACCCGGAGAATGTTCTGTCTACAGCTCTTCACCGCTGCCAATCTATTAGTCGTGCCGAGGCTCTCTCTTCCAGGCCGAAACCACGCAATAGTAGACCTATTCTCTCACTTACCTACCATCCTCATAATATTGCTGCCAAGAATATTCTCATGAGGCATCTACCCATCCTCCAGGCAGACCCGGCCACTCACGGTTTCTTCTCAGAAGCCCCACTTGTGGCATACAGGCGGGATCGTAACCTGAGGGATGTTCTGGTTCATAGCACTCTATCACAATCCCATCAGTCTCTTCCTGGCACGACTGCATGTCTTCGATCTCGTTGTAAGACTTGTCCATATGTCCTTCAAACCACAAGTCTCACTTTCCCTAAGACTACTTTCCACATCCGAGAGGGTTTCTCATGTACGAGTCGCAATGTCATCTATGCGATCATCTGCACACGTTGCGACATGAGGTATCTTGGAGAGACGGGCCTTCGTCTTGCGGACAGATTTAGACAACATTTATCCGATATCAACAGTGGTGCCAAGAAACCGGTACCCCTACACTTCAACAGTTCCGACCACTGTGGGGTTGCCGACATACGTGTTACGGCGATAAAATCGTGCACATCTCACGAACGCGATCGCAAGATATTGGAAAACCGTCTTATCTTCCAGTTGGGTTCACTTTCCCCTCACGGCCTCAATGTCCAACACAGTTTTATTTAAGTCCCCCACGCCCCTTATCCACAACCCCCCCCCCCCCCCTCCATCTCCGCCATCTTATAGTCCACTTCATAGCCATTTGTATGTCCTTCGCAGGACGTGGTAGTCACCACCAGCATTATCTCTGCTTTCTGTGACTTCTTGTTTGGTTTGCATGGGGTCGTTTCTCATTGCGTTAACTACCGTCACTTGTGAACTTGGCGGAATTGCGTACTGCATCCGTTACATCGCAACAGAGTTACACATCCATATTTTTCTATTCGCTCTCCTGGGCGCACCCTGATCCCCCTAGCGCGGGTTCCCTCACCGGTTGAATTAACCAATCACCGAGTTTCTGGCTGTACTGACCTTTAGGCAGTTGACCCCTTTACACAACATCCGTTCCATTCCAGCCTTGGATAGCCGTCTCAAGCTTGGACGCAGATGAGTTGATATTTAGACATTCATGTAGTGTCGATCGTGTATTAGTTAATCTATTTTTGTTTGTTTGTTCTGTGCTGACGAAGGCTTTGGCCGCAACGTCCATTGTTTTTTGTAGTTGTGCTTTGGTAAAACTCTCAACCTACTTCTCGTTTTTCAGTGATTCATTCATTCATATAAGTAGTCAAATAAGCTTCCGTTCCCGACTATCTGTCTGTCTGTCTATCTATCTGACCTGGCGTGGTTTCGCCGGTAAAGAGTAACTTAAAAGAATGTCCTTCCACACACCATTCATTATTTTTAATGAAAACTGTTTTTAATCACCGACATGACAGTTGATAAGTTCTGTAAGCAGAAAAAGATGGGTTAAAATGTTATGCATTATGCATTATTTTTATGCAAACTTTGAAAATGCCTTAAAGATTATATCATTATTTATTATAACTCATATGCCTGAAAATAACTATAGACAAAGAGTTTAACAATAGTGCAAGTAAGTCCAACAATATGACTATAAAGTATATAGAAATGTTATTAAAAGTTATGCCCCTTGAAATAAACTTTTCTAGAGTGAAGTCCCCCTGCTATATAGACATTATATAATGAAAATGAAAAAGTAAATGTTATTAAATAAGTAGAAGATTTTACACTAAGAAACTATTATAGTCGGTTGCACAGGAATGAAAGGAAGACGTGTAGAAAATTTCATCTCAATCGGATGTACCGTTATCGAACGCATCCAATACATAGCTAGCTGACCACAAACACACAAACAAAGCCACATACACTCTGTTTTATATATATATAGATTGTCACAGTAGTAGATATATATAAGACATTGTCACAGTAGAGGATATATAAGACATTGTCATTGTAGTAGATATATAAGACATTGTCACAGTAGAGGATATATAAGACATTGTCGCAGTAGAGGATATATATAAGACATTGTCACAGTAGAGGATATATAAGACATTGTCATGGTAGAGAATATATAAGACATTGTCATGGTAGTAGATATATAAGACATTGTCACAGTAGAGTATATACTAGACATTGTCACAGTAGAGTATATACTAGACATTGTCACAGTAGAGGATATATAAGACATTGTCGCAGTAGAGGATATATATAAGACATTGTCACAGTAGAGGATATATAAGACATTGTCATGGTAGTAGATATATAAGACATTGTCATGGTAGTAGATATATAAGACATTGTCACAGTAGAGTATATACTAGACATTGTCACAGTACTTCAGGTTTAGTCTTTTTATTCTTGTTGTTCATTCGCTTGTTCGTTTTTAACTCGAGCATAGACCATACACCTGATACTACTTCTAGTAGCCGCTAGTAGTGAGCACACTAGACTGATGTTTGTGTGTGAGCTAGTTTCCCTATGACCAGTGGCCCCCGCCACCAGGCGAACCCACTCCAACTTCTGCAGTACTTGTAATTTACGTCCCCTAATCAACATTTTAGTCCAACTGACCAGTGTAGGGACTGAACCAGCTACCCTGCCATCAGTACACCAGTTTAAGAACGACCTCTCTCATCCTTTCAGCCATACTGACATACAGTGGTGTGTTTTTTTTTCTTTTCTAATTAATTATCTATAATTACACTGCAGTAGGTTATTGACATAATATAGCATTGCCTGTTAAGTGTACATTTCTTCTTCTTTTTTTCTTTGTTCATCCAGAATGTTTGTTCTGGATGTAATTGTGTTGTGACTGTTTAAGTAGTGCTGCAATATTTCCGCCTTTCGGCCAACATATTCGATTTCTTCAGTCATTTGTTGACTGGGTTAACCTTCCCGGGTGAGTGTACATTTTATTTAATAGCTTTTTTGGTTTAGTTCTTCTGCTTCTGTTATTGTGTCTCTAAAGTTTGAGATTGTTAATCAGCATTTCTGGGATATCTGTGATTTTATGAAATGACAAGTGAAAGCAAACAACTCAATCACTGAACAGCAAACAACACAATAATTGAATAGTCATCTACTGACCTTCACCACAATCTTGCAGTTTGTCTCCACCTCTTTGTCATTGAGTGGCCGTGACCTCACCACAACCCTGACAGTGTCAAGGTCCTTCATACTCTTGCTCTATTCATCGGAAGGGATAAGAAAGATAATAACACATAAGAAAGATAAAACTATCAACACATAAGACAGATAACAATATCACCACAAGCTCCTCAACTTAACTGTAACACTAAAAATAAAACATCACATAAAACAATATGTTTAAATGGGATATGATAAGCAGGTATCAATGTGTTACCAGAGCCAATAAGGCAGGCAAAGAATAAGAACACTGTAACCTAACAGGTTTGTCAGAAGGGGTGATTTAGGAGAGTTGGTGTGAGACTGACTACCTAATCTTGTAGAACACTTGTGCTGCACAATCAAACCAATCACGAACAAGTCTACCAAGGGCTTGGCTTGAGAGTGTATGCTACATGGGAGATTTGAGTTGATTGAGGGTGTTTGTTACATGGGAGATTTGAGTTGGTTGGTTACATGGGAGATTTGAGTTGGTTGAGAGTGTATGCTACATGGGAGATTTGAGTTGGTTGGTTACATGGGAGATTTGAGTTGGTTGAGAGTGTATGCTACATGGGAGATTTGAGTTGGTTGAGGGTGTTTGTTACATGAGAGATTTGAGTTGGTTGAGGGTGTTTGTTACATGAGAGATTTGAGTTGGTTGAGGGTGTTTGTTACATGAGAGATTTGAGTTGGTTGAGGGTATATGCTACATGGGAGATTTGAGTTGGTTGAGGGTGTTTGTTACATGAGAGATTTGAGTTGGTTGAGGGTGTATGCTACATGAGAGATTTGAGTTGGTTGAGGGTGTTTGTTACATGAGAGATTTGAGTTGGTTGAGGGTGTTTGTTACATGAGAGATTTGAGTTGGTTGAGGGTGTTTGTTACATGGGAGATTTGAGTTGGTTGAGGGTGTTTGTTACATGGGAGATTTGAGTTGGTTGAGGGTGTTTGTTACATGGGAGATTTGAGTTAGTTGAGGGTGTTTGTTACATGGGAGATTTGAGTTGGTTGAGGATGTATGCTACATGAGAGATTTGAGTTGGTTGAGGGTGTTTGTTACATGAGAGATTTGAGTTGGTTGAGGGTGTTTGTTACATGGGAGATTTGAGTTAGTTGAGGGTGTTTGTTACATGAGAGATTTGAGTTGGTTGAGGGTGTATGCTACATGAGAGATTTGAGTTGGTTGAGGGTGTTTGTTACATGAGAGATTTGAGTTGGTTGAGGGTGTATGCTACGTGGGAGATTTGAGTTGGTTGAGGGTGTATGCTACATGGGAGATTTGAGTTGGCTGAGGGTGTTTGTTACATGGGAGATTTGAGTTGGTTGAGGGTGTTTGTTACATGGGAGATTTGAGTTGGTTGAGGGTGTTTGTTACATGGGAGATTTGAGTTGGTTGAGGGTGTATGCTACATGGGAGATTTGAGTTGGTTGAGGGTGTATGCTACATGGGAGATTTGAGTTGGTTGAGGGTGTATGCTACATGGGAGATTTGAGTTGGTTGAGGGTGTATGCTACATGGGAGATTTGAGTTGGTTGAGTTTGTATGCTACATGGGAGATTTGAGTTGGTTGAGGGTGTATACTACATGAGAGATTTGAGTCGTTTTAGGGTGTGTGCTACATGGGAGATTTGAGTTGGTTGAGGGAGTATGCTACATGAGAGATTTGAGTTGTTTTAGGGTTGTGCTACATGGGAGATTTGAGTTGGTTGAGGGTGTATGCTACATGAGAGATTTAAGTTAGTCGAGGGTGTATGCTACATGAGGGATTTGAGTTAGTTAAGGATATAATCTACATGAGATTTGAGTTAGTTGAGGGTGTATGCAGTGATTAACACATTTGGAGTTGTAAAAAGGTCACTCTAGATCAGTAGTTCTCAACTTTTTTTGGCATATGCATTCCTTCACCATATGTTCAGAATATCACCCCCCCCCACCCCCTCCTTTTCGTATTCCAGCCCATTAAACCTCCCCCCTCCCCATACAATATATGTAAAAATGGAAGTTAAATTTAATAACAAATACTAGAATAAGTCTAGCATCTACATAAAACATGATCTCCAGGTCTACTTATGTTATAAAATGAATTTCAGAAATGCGAGAAGTACAGAACCGTAAAGTATGGAGGGAAAAACAATATCAAGTATTCGGTTTATGTATTAACGCGATCTTTAAATAATCGTAATTTCCCCCCCACCCTGGTAACCCTAAAATTCCCCACCCCAACTGCTCTAGACAGATGCAAGCACTTTTCAGGGCTCAAAAGTGTTAGTCACTGCAATACTGCAACTCTTGTACAATAAACATGCTGCCTAACATTGCCAGGCAGAGCCACTGCAACAGAGTGGCAAGTACACTTGCCTGCAGGCTTAGTGGTCATGTGCTAAAATTTCCTTCGAGGCAGAGAATTTTTTTCAAATGGGTCCTGAGAAATGTTCTGGGAAGTAATGCCAGCCAGCATGTCAAAGTGACTACATCACCCACTGAATACCGACAGGTCTATGAAAAATATTGGACAGGCACCAGATACCTAATATCTCTCATGATGAGGAGAATCTCTATAACAAATATGATTAATATTCTGCCTGACAGATGCATGCCCTTTTAAGGGCTTAGGTATCATGAACATCAGAGCATCTAATTCAAAAATGTGAAGAATCATCTTTCAACAAACCAACCAACCAACCCCACAGCACTGCTTCAATGTAGATTGTGAAATTAATGAAGTCCTTACGCTTAACGCTGTTCTTTTTACTTTGTTGTCACTGAAAGTATTAGAAATACTAAACATCATGTGCCATGAACAGTCAAGTTTTGCCATCTCACTCGATCACCAGTCGTGGATCAGCTCTGTGTGTTTTTGTCTCCATTATGTCAAGTAGCCAAGCCATCCAGATTCAGATATTTACCTCACTAACTTCCCTTTGTTTTCCCCCCACAATATCAATCTTGCCAGTTGTCACTAAGTTCTCCAGTTTAATTCTCCACTCATATTCATAACGTGCAGAAAAAAATGTTGATGTCATTGTCTGTCTGTCTACGTCTAATTTCTTTAATCAGTTTACGGTTTTCATTTTCTTCTTGTACGACTTGCTCATTGATTTTTCTGTCTATCCATAGACATACACTGTTTATTATTTGTTCTACGGATTCACTAAGTCTAACCCAGCTCTCGTCTCCAATGCTGTAAACTAACCAAGCGAACTGGAATCAACAATCAACAATGAATTAATTGATATTTAATTATGATATTGAATCCACCGGCAAAAAACATGTAACAATTTTACTACAAAACATTGTTTGCACAAATTGAAAAGCCTAAAATATACTAACAGGCATCTTTATATGACGCTGTCGATCCTTTCTATAGAAAATAAACTTCTAGTTGGTTGGAGAAACGGTTTTACTGGCCATCAGTTGAGAAATCGGCACCCACCGCCTTCTCATCTATCTCTATTTCTACTAGAAGTTGGTCGTTAACATAAATATGTGTCAGTGCGCAGGTGCGGAAATCACACTTTTCAGGTTCCTCTTCTTCGTTCGCTGTCAACTCCGCCTTTCCACTTATTATTTCCGATCTTCGACGATCAATGTTTGATTATTTTTGTTTCCGCTCGCTTTGAACTCAAGCGTAGTTCATACATGTGCTAATAAGTAAAGGAGACTTGACTGATTTTTGGGTGTGGATTTGTTTTCCCTGTAACCAGTGTACTATCAGCCAGTTTAGAGAGGTGTCAGACAGAGATGTTTAATGTCTCCAGATCTTTTCCCCCTGTACACTGTACAGTGAAACTATTTTCAGAAATGTACAAGTACAAGATATGAAAGGAATCATCATTGGGGGAAGAAATGTCAATAACATTAGATACGCAGATGATACAGTAGTGACTGCAAATAATGAGCAGGGTCAGCAACATTTAGTAGATGCGGTTGTTGTACACAACGAACAACAAAGAGTTATAATTAAATTGTAAGAAGACACAGATTATAGTCGTCACTTAATTAAGTTGCATGTCCTTCACAGGACGTAGCAGTCAACCTCAGCAATTTCGCTGTTCGTGATACCTGGGCAAATTTTACGTTCAGTAGTTTACCATTGCTTTCTGAACGACCGGCTCCTATACCTTTTTCGAAAAAAAAACCAGCACCGCTGTGTTTCGAACCCTGGTATACGGGTACACAAACATTAGTTCGCAAGCCCTTAGCCACAGAGACCGATAGTCGTCACTAGGAAGAACGGAAATACCACAATGTAATATACAAGTAAATGGGAATATTAAACAAGTTAATCGATACAATTATCTCGGAACAGTAATAACATCTGATGGGAGATGCTTGAGGCAATTAGAACAAGAATCGCCATGGCGAAAGTAGCCTTTTGCAAGATGAAAAACATACTGACCAATAAAAAGATGTCAATTGCTATGAGAAAAAGTGTTGAGGTGCTACATAGAGCCTGTACTTTTGTATGGATGTGAAGTGTGGACAATGAGCAGTCAAGCTGAAAAACATCTGATGGCTGCGGAAAGGTGGTTTCCGAGGAGAATGCAAAGAATACCATGGACAGACAGAAAAAACAATGACCAAGTCTTACAATAAATAAATGAAAATCGTTAACTGATTAGAGAAATTAGACGTAAACAGTCAAAATGTTTTGGGCATGTTATGAGAAGAAATAGACCGAGGTGAAGAGAACAAGGGAAAGACAGAGAAGTAAATACCTGGATGGCTTGACAGCGTGGCAGGGTCTAGACAACTGAGCTGATTCACGACTCTGGTGATCCAGTGAAATGGCGAAACATGACCTCCCACGCTTATAGGCATGGCACATGATGGATGGATTATCTGTGTCCCTCGCCATCAGGTGAACCCATTCTGACTTCAGAGGCACTTGTAGTTTACGTCCCCTAAGTCGAGGACGAGAAGTCAACATTTTAGTTCAACTGAGGTGATTTGATTTGTGTCTTTTCCGTCACGGGTTACAAGCAGAATCGTTCTCGTGTGGTCTTCACCTGTCCCCCAGAGTTTTTTTTTTTTTTTCATTTTTCGAAGGATTATTCTATTCCACTTTATTTCCTTCATTAGTTCGGCGTAGTGGAACTCTTATAGGGCATCTTTTGCCGTGTGTTTGAGTCGTTCAGAAAGCAACGGTAAACTACTGAACGTAAACTTGTCAAGAAATGACAACTCCCATTAGTTGGTGATACTTCAAAGTACAGTACTTGCTCCTGTAAGCGATGCGCTTTTGTCATTTGGAGATGACAGGTTCGAATCCAGATGAGGTATCTAAAGCTTTCAATTATTATATTGTTCGTGGGTCATCTAGTCTTTCCTTCTTCTACTCACCCCTTTTAACACCAAACAATACATGCGAATGTATTTATGAACTGGCTTTGTGGCCTCACCGGGTTCTCCAAATGATATCTCTTCTACTAGCCTGAATGATTCATCCGTGGAATGTCACTGCTTGTTGTACCTTTCTTTGAGGGGTAGTCGGTTGTGCTGACGAGGTTGGAATATCTCTCACTTGCATGGCTGGCTCATCTCTAATACTACAAGCAATAAACAAACAGCAAGCTCATGTCGTGATTGTCATGGACTCACAAAGTGTGATGAGAAAAAGTGAAGACAGTCATGCTTCTGGCAGGGTGTCAGGCTTCAATTCAACAAACAGAAATAGAGACCACCTGTTGGGATGTTTCCAGCAGGAGCAACTGGTGTTGTGGGAAACGAGCAGGCAGACAGATTGGCTGGGTCTGCACCACTTGGTGGGGTATTTGTGCATTTTAAAACAGATGTGGTCGGGGTCCTTTGGAATCGTGTCTATAGTGCAGAAGAACGGGTAGATAGTTCATCACAGCTTGGAGAGAACTGTGATGCAGGGAGTGACCAGAGGATCTGGTCGACACTCAAAACTCCGAGGAAAGGCTAGACGGACATATAATCAAACAGCTACATTACTATTAATATTGGGACTCGTCGCTGGCTGCGGCTGTAGATGAGGACGGAGCACGTATGGGAATGTCCCGAGTGCTGTGACGTTGGTTCTTGGCTCAACTCAGCTATATACAATAATTCAAAGCTACAGGCATGGCTGTGATCCAGGACCATGTCGCTCAAGTAAAGAAGGAAACCTTGAGACAGTTCTTAGAATGTCGAGAAACAAGAATGAGAAACGTACTGAAACTCTACAAGGTCTAAACATAGTATAAATCTGGCTCGGTTAAACAGCATCGTGTGTTAGAAACTGAAATACTTTGGCCATTTTAAACTTAAACGATGCTAGATGGACTAAGACGGTGGCATAGAGGAATATCATCAGTAGAATTGATCCAGAACACTGAAGACCAAGATCTGTGGAGAGCCATGAACGCCTACACCAGCTGGCAGGGCGCTTGACGATGAAAAATTTAAACGAGGAAATGCAACCTAAAGACTAAATGTCATGGCAGGGCACACCAGACCCTAAGCCTTGACAACTGGTGTAGGGTGTAAGTTAGGACAGTTGGAGTATTGCTGTGCTGATCCGGCAGCTTCTGCAGCTTGTCTTGTTCCAGACATATTGGTGTTATTTCTCCTCCGGAGTAAACTAGGCAAGCCGAGAGAGGGATCACGCAGCAGGGGCAACACGTAGTCTCTAAATTCAGTCCAGGCAATATTTTATGGAGAGGTTTAACTCCATTTTACAAACTATCGTCTGTCAAGACTGCCAGGTGCCAGTCAGGGAGGTTTGGAAAGAGCAAGTTGGACGCATTGTTCATGGGAGATGAGACAGTGTTCGACTAGTACGGCAATGGACACACGATACCGAAGACATGTTGGTTATGATAATGTCTGAGACAGAAGAGCCGACCCAGGATCAAGAATCTGTTTTGGCTGGCCGTGATGAAAAGACAAGACGTTCTGCAAAACACCTGTCTAGGTTTGGAGTTGGTCATAAGTCGAAGTACACGCGAGAGTATCTCCCAATGTAACTCACGTTCTACACCTCCCTTCTTTTGACTTACATCTCCCAATGGGACTCACATTCTACATTCCCCTTCTTCTGTCCTGCATCTCCCAATGGGACTCACGTTCTACACCTCCCTTCTTTTTACTTACATCTCCCACTGTAACTCACGTTCTACACCTCCCTTCTTTTTACTTACATCTCCCACTGTAACTCACGTTCTGCACCTCCCTTCTTTTTACTTACATCTCCCACTGTAACTCACGTTCTACACCTCCCTTCTTTTTACTTACATCTCCCAATGGGACTTACGTTCTACACCTCCCTTCTTTTTACTTACATCTCCCACTGTAACTCACGTTCTACACCTCCCTTCTTTTGACTTACATCTCCCACTGTAACTCACGTTCTACACCTCCCTTCTTTTGACTTACATCTCCCAATGGGACTCACATTCTACATCTCCCTTCTTTTGACTTACATCTCCCAATGGGACTCACATTCTACATCTGCCTTCTTCTGTCTTGCATCTCCCAAAGGGACTCACATTCTACATCTCCCTTCTTTTGACTTACATCTCCCAAAGGGACTCACATTCTACATTCCCCTTCTTCTGTCCTGCATCTCCCAATGGGACTCACGTTCTACATCTCCCTTCTTTTGACTTACATTTCCCAATGGGACTCACATTCTACATTCCCCTTCTTCTGTCCTGCATCTCCCAATGGGACTCACGTTCTACACCTCCCTTTTTTGACTTACATCTCCCAATGGGACTCACATTCTACACCTCCCTTCTTTTGACTTACATCTCCCAATGGGACTCACGTTCTACACCTCCCTTCTTTTGACTTACATCTCCCAATGGGACTCATGTTCTACACCTCCCTTCTTTTGACTTACATCTCCCAATGGGACTCACGTTCTACACCTCCCTTCTTTTTTGACTTACATCTCCCAATGGGACTCACGTTCTACACCTCCCTTCTTTTGACTTTCATCTCCCAATGGGACTCACGTTCTACACCTCCCTTCTTTTGACTTACATCTCCCAATGGGACTGACGTTCTACATCTCCTTTCTTTTGACTACATTTTCCAATGAAACTCACATTCTACATCTGCCTTCTTCTGTCTTGCATCTCCCAATGTAACTCACATTCTTCATCTCCCGATTACTGTCTTGCATCTCCCAATGAAGCAACCAACTCAGACAAAACCTGGTGTAGACTTGATTATCATTCGTCTAAGTCCGCAGCTAAAATTTATATTGAAATAGGTAGTCAGTCTCAGGCCAACTTCCTTAGGTTGCCTAATATGACGTGCTTGGAAAATGCTTGGCCATTCTCTTGGTAAAAACAATATCAGTCAACACGAGCCCCATAAGACCCAACCATACACGACGAACACATCGGGTAAAATATAACCTGTCCTGTTTAGTACCAGCTCGAAAGAAATCAAAAATAGAAAACAGATCAAACCTCTCTCTCTCTCTCTCTCTCTCTCTCTCTCTCTCTCTCTCTCTCTCTCTCTCTCTCTCTCTCTCTCTCTCTCACGCACACACACCGAGTGGATCTTAGTTTTAACCAAAGCTGAGGAGGTCAGCATGCCCGAATGGATAAGAACGTGAATTCTTAAACATCCGGTGTGCTGTTGATGGTAAGGGGTTCAACCCCTACACCGGACAGTTGGACTAAAGTGTTGACTTCTCGTCCTTGACTTGGGGAGGTAAATTACAAGTACTTCAGAAGTCGGAGTGGGTTCGCCTGATAGTGAGGGACACTGCTAATAGGGAAAGCTAATCCACACGCAAATACTGAACTGAACTGACAGCTTGGTAGATTACAGTGCTACCATTGGTTATTTCCCTTGTAAACACTATCCTCGCTTCAGAGGTCACAGATTGTGAGAATTGTACAGATTATTTGCCTTCGCCGTGCGGGAGTGCAGGGAATGAACAGGCTGATAGGCTGGTAGGGAATACACCTCTTAGTGGTAGATTACCTATGGACAAGGGAGAGGTGGTCGTGCGCCTGTGGGACCAGGTGGAGAAGGCGGTGGGGTGGGGGACAGATTGAGAACCCGTATGCGGAAAGTATGAGATCTTGGGAGATTGGCAGGGGTTCTGGAAGAATTTCAAAGCCGAGAGGGAAGACCAGGGGCACTTTCAATCAGATAGCGGTGGGAACGATTAGTGGTGTGACTCTTCCCTGACTGTTGAACAAGGGGACGGAGTGAGTATGGGAATGTCATGAGTGCAGTGATGTTGGTTCTTTGCTCAACTTAACTCAGCTCTCTTGTAAACGACGATAACACACATGAAGCGCATTTTATATCATGAACACACACACCACAAATCACGTTGCATATGTATTTAATCAGCCAAAGTCTAAAGATACGTAAAAACTTCGATAACCACAAGTATGCAATACAAGTGAATAAACATACAATCTAAGCAATTCTACTTTCAAAGAATGTATTGCAGCAAATTTTAGTTGTAGCATTTTGAAAATTGGTTAGGTTTGTATTTGACTTCTTGGTGAAATAAGAAATCTTGACTGTCTGTTAGGGGATTCTCACTGTGTTTTTCTGTGGAATACACAAATAGAGAACTGTAAAGATGACATGGTTAGCGATTCATTCCACGCACATAGAAGGCTATAAAGATTACATAGCTAGCGATTCATTCTACCTGAATAGAGAAATGTAAAGATCACATAGCTAACGATTCATTTCACAAGAATAGAGAACTGTAAAGATCACATAGTTAGCGATTCATTCATCACGAATAGAGAACAGTAGAGATCACATAACTAGCGATTCAATCGTCGCGAATAGAGAACTGTAAAGATCACATAGCTAGCGATTCATTTCACGGGAATAGAGAACTGTACAAATCACATAGCTAGCGATTCATTCCACGCCAATAGAGAACGATAAATATCACATAGCTAGCGATTCATTCCACGCGAATACACAAACAGAGAACTATAAAGATCACATAGGTAGCAATTCATTCCATGTAGTATTCCCTAGGACGAACAACTTTCTATGTAACATTCGTCGATGTCTCCTTCGAGAGACCTGGGTTAGAATCCTCGGTAACGTGTAGATTCTTTTATGTCGTTGAAAAACAGAAAACCCTAACCTGCACAGTTCGCGGTGACTACACCGGCCATGCTGCCTTAATTTCTTAGGCTCAAGACCCCCCCCCCCGCCCCCGCCCCACATAGCAAGGTACTAAAGGCAGTAAATGATAGTACACTGAAAGCCAGTTTGATCCATCCATTACTGGTGGTTATTCAATTTCAGAACTAAAATGTGCGATGTTTATTCCCTCGCTCGCTTTGAACTCGAGCATTGTTCATGCTGGAATGATTTTTACGTGTGGGCTAGCTTTCCCTATTACCAGTGTCCCTCTCCATCAGGGGAACCCATTCCGACTTCTGGGGTACTTGTAATTTACGCTCCCAAGTCAAGGATGAGAAGTCACCATTTTAGTTCAGATGAACATGGAAGCAACAGAGATGTGGTTCCTAAGACGAATGTAGCGAATCCCTTGGACTGCCAAAGAAGTAACTAACAACGATAGCCTGAAAGAGACTAATGAAACTAGAACATTATATACAACAATAAGAAAGAGACAAACAGTTTTCTTCGGTCATGTGATGAGAAAAGAGGCACTGGAGAACATCGTGACAGCTGGAAAGATCGAGAGGAAGCGAGGAAGAAGCTGACCAAGAGAAATAATGCTGGATGGATTGAGACGGTGGCATGGATGCATATCAGCAGCAGAGTTGATCCAGAAAACCAAAGACCGAGATCTGTGGGAAGTCATGAACACCTAAGCGAGGCAATCAAGACAGCAACAGAGAAATTACTAAATACCAGCCATGGTACACAACCTGTCGTGCTATTGACAGATGCAAAACCAGTACTCGAGGCGCTCCTGTCTGGGAAATTGCCAGTACTAAGGACACTACTTTCTGAACTTAGCAGGCAGCAAAAGATCACTATACAGTGGATACCATCCCACTGTGGTATACCCGGAAACGACAGATCTTGTCGATTGGCTAAGCAAGGAGCATACCACCAAAATAAAAGAATGATCAAATCAGTCAGAAAGCCACCAAAACCTGCTCAAGACGACTACCACACTATGGACAGACCAGAACAAGTTATTATTCTGCGCCTCAGAACAGGACACAATAGATTACGCAACCACATGTATACAAAATTCAAGATTGGTGAAACAGCCATGTGTACATGTGGAGTGGCATTGCAGACAGCAGAGCACATACTCCAAGACTGCCCAAATTACAACTCTAGACAAACCTTCTGGCACAGAGAGACGACAGTGGGAGAAAAACTCTACTGGACCCCTGAGTGAACTAAAAAAGACAGTTAAATTCATACAAGAGACAACATTGCAGTTATAGACATATTTCAAGCCAACGAAAGAAGAAGAAGATGAACGCCTAAGCCAGCCGGCATGGCACATAATGATGATGATGATGATGATGACCCTTGTAGAGTTTGAACCCGCTACCTTTACATCAGCACACCGGAAGTTAAGAGCGACAGCTCTTAGCCATTCGGCCGTGCTGACCTAATCCATTCAGTGATACCAATAAACTTGTTTACATAAAACGTGGATAAAGAAAACCCACGTAAGTCTGGTGTATCATTCAATATACAAACTATCACGATATTAAACAATGTGATATTCATGTAAATTGGAATATTCTGAACTGATTCATTAGTGAAGGATAATATATCGTCAAATGTGGCCTCCCAGTTGAACATAAGGGCGATATATCGCCACACTAAGGTCCTTGTGTATTTGTTTTGCTTTGTTTTGTTTCGTGGCATCTTACGCAGTTTCAATGTTCAGTGAATGGAAATTTACATTACAATACTTGTTGATTGTTTACTATGGTTGGTCAAAACCTGCTTGTTGTTTGACACTGAATCAGTTAAACAAATAAAACGGTACAATTATCTCGGAACAGTCATAACATCTGATGGGAGGTACCTTGAAGAGATTAGAACAAGAATCGCTATGGCAAAGGTAGCCTTTTGCAAGATGAAAAACATACTGACCAATAAAAAGATGTCAATTTTAACTAGAAAAAGAGTGTTGAGGTGGAACATAGAACCTATACTTTTGTATGGATGTGAAGCGTGGACAGTGAGCAGTCAAGCTAAAAAACATCTGATGGCTGTGGAAATGTGGTTTCTGAGGAACATGCAAAGAATAACATGGACACACAGAAAAACCAATGAACAAGTCCTAAAAGAAGCAAATGAGAACCCGTAAACTTTTTAGGGAAGTTAGACATTTTTGGACACGTTATAAAAAGACAATTTGAGAACTGGCAAGATTAAGGGGAAAAGAACAAAGGGAAGGCAAAAAAGTAAAAACCTGGATGGCTTAGCCACGTGACATGGTAGTGACAAGAACACGAAGCTTTTTATTTTAGCTGATTAAGTGTAATGATATGATTAATCATCTTAGGCGACGTCACGTATCTACCATGCCAATAACTTACTACAGTAGCTTTCCTTATGCAACCCCTTTTAATTTGATATATAATACACCATGGCAGCTACTATTTTAACAACTTTGTAAGTCATAACTGTGACACACCCATACTTCCCATTTTCCTCCACCCATTTTTGTTTTATTCAAACCTACGTTTTGCTTTTGCCTTTCGCCCCACTGTGGTCCACCATTGATCCACGACTCTGCTGATCGCGAGAGATGGCGAAACATGACCACCCACGTTTATCGACATGGCACATGATGATGATGACATCCAATTCTGATTGACGACTTACCCTCATTACACGCAGCTTTCACAGTCTTTGCAAACATCGCAGATTGAGGAGTCCTTCAATATCTGCGACTGGTAGAAAGGCGGTCACTTGGTTGTCTGCGGAAAGGTACATTTGTTATTGAATAATCGAACCAATTGTGTGATGAAATAAACGTTAAATACTAAATTTAATGGCATGTGGTGTTTTTCTCATCATGAAATCGGTATTACTATCTAGAGCAGTGGTTCTCAAGATTCTCAACCTTTTTTGGCCTACGCACCCCTTCATCATATGTTCAGAATGTCATCCCCCCCCCCCCCCTCGTATTGCCTCCCTAAAATCCCCCCCCCCCCCCCAACATAGCATACATAAAAATGGAAGCTAAATTTAATAACACATACTAGAACAAGTCTAGAAGTCTATATAAAAACGTGATTTACGGGTCTACTTATGTTATAAAACTAATTTCAGAAGGGCGAGAAGTCCAGACCGTAAAGTATGGAGGGAAAACCAATATCAAGTAATCGGTTCTTGTATTAACGTGATCTTGAAATAATCTTAATTTTATGTCTTCGCGGCTACCCGGAGAATGTTCTGTCTACAGCTCTTCACCGCTGCCAATCTATTAGTCGTGCCGAGGCTCTCTCTTCCAGGCCGAAACCACGCAATAGTAGACCTATTCTCTCACTTACCTACCCACTTGTGGCATACAGGCGGGATCGTAACCTGAGGGATGTTCTGGTTCATAGCACTCTATCACAATCCCATCATTCTCTTCCTGGCACGACTGCATGTCTTCGATCTCGTTGTAAGACTTGCCCATATGTCCTTCAAACCACAAGTCTCACTTTCCCTAAGACTACTTTCCACATCCGAGAGGGTTTCTCATGTACGAGTCGCAACGTCATCTATGCGATCATCTGCACACGTTGCGACATGAGGTATCTTGGAGAGACGGGCCTTCGTCTTGCGGACAGATTTAGACAACATTTATCCGATATCGACAGTGGTGCCAAGAAACCGGTACCCCTACACTTTAACAGTTCCGACCACTGTGGGGTTGCCGACATACGTGTTACGGCGATAAAATCGTGCACATCTCACGAACGCGATCGCAAGATATTGGAAAACCGTCTTATCTTCCAGTTGGGTTCACTTTCCCCTCACGGCCTCAATGTCCAACACAGTTTTATTTAAGTCCTCCACACCCCTTATCCAAACCCCCCCCCCCTCCATCTCCGCCATCTTATAGTCCACTTCATAGCCATTTGTATGTCCTTCGCAGGACGTGGTAGTCACCACTAGCATTATCTCTGCTTTCTGTGACTTCTTGTTTGGTTTGCATGGGGTCGTTTCTCATTGCGTTCTTAACTACCGTCACTTGTAACTTGGCGGAATTGCGTACTGCATCCGTTACATCGTAACAGAGTTACACATCCATATTTTTCTATTCGCTCTCCTGGGCGCACCCTGATCCCCCTAGCGCGGTTTCCCTCACCGGTTGAATTAACCAATCACCGAGTTTCTGGCTGTACTGACCTTTAGGCAGTTGACCCCTTTACACTACATCCGTTCCATTCCAGCCTTGGATAGCCGTCTCAAGCTTTGACGCAGATGAGTTGATATTTAGACATTCATGTAGTGTCGATCGTGTATTAGTTAATCTATTTTTGTTTGTTTGTTCTGTGCTGACGAAGGCTTTGGCCGCAACGTCCATTGTTTTTTGTAGTTGTGCTTTGGTAAAACTCTCAACCTACTTCTCGTTTTTCAGTGATTCATTCATTGTCTTGTAAGGAGCACAATATAACAAACTATCGTCTGTCAAGGTGCCAGTGATACAGAAAAATATAGTTAGTAAGAGGTACCCTGGCATCAAAACGTAACCATAAGTATGCAAACATTGCCAGGAACTTCGAATCTTCATTTTCAGACTCAGCACTACTGATGGTTGTACAATGCAAATCCGGCTGCGCTGTTTTAAGAATCCATCTCGGCTAAATAGGTTCAACTTTCAAAACGGCCTCAAAGACTAGATGATCGACTTCATTGCACCATGTTTTATCCGATGTGGCTGAGTCTTTGAGAACCGCCTGCCGAAAGCGCCGCATAAAGCACGAACTCCGTAGCTCCAGCGATGATCTCCAGGAGACTCCGGGAAAACCACACTAGTAAACCGAATGGCGATGCCGACGCAACCACGTTGCAACGTAGCCGACCATAGTATCAACTAAAGGAGAATGACTGGATACAAAGAAAAGTTAACATTTACAAATAAACTACGTATGGAACCAGTTGTGGCATAAATTAAAGGAGAGATAATCGTGTTAATAACGAGACACTAAAAGGACAATAACTATGTTAATTTTGTTGAATTCTTACGTGGTGCGTAGTAGTCGTAGACTCTGACAGCAGCGGGCTGTGTCTTGGCGACTAAACCAGTTCTTACGACCATGAAGTTGAGGCATACAGGGGTAACTCCGATCTGTAAGTTGACAAGATGCATCTTCTTTAGTATCTAATTTCATTGGCAATGTATCAATAGCAACACTTCAACTCTTGCATTGTTAGTTAGCTGCATATCCTTTGCAGGGCGTCTCAGGCAACCCCTATTTTTCGTTGTTGTTTGTGATTTCATGGCAAGCTCCAATATCAGATTAGTTTTTATAAGGGCTCACGGTTCCCTCAGGGGCCAGAGTCGCCCCATCAGGTCCCCACATCCCTGTGTGTCATTCGGATGGCCGCTTCTGTTTTTGGCCCTGGTAAGATCAAGTGCAGATTCTACGATTTGATCTTAGCCAAAAGGAAGCCACCAAAACCTGTTTAAGACGATTACCACTATATGGACAGATGGGAACAAATCATCATTCTGCGCCTTTAGAACAGGACACAATAGATTATGCAACCACATGTAAACAAAATTCAAGATTGGCGAATTAGCCATGTGCACGTGTGGATTCACAGCTGCAGGCGATTTGGCAGCAGACGGCATTGCGTTGGTTTTATAAAATGGTATGAGTGCCGGTTGTTCAGAGAGCAATGGAAAACTACTGAACACACTCAAAATAGAAATAATAATATTTGGCCACAAAGATCGACAAAAAGCTCAGCCAAATGGCATACAATCTAGAACCTGAAGAGGCCCGTTTGTCACTGGGGCACCGCATAATCCCTTTAAAGAAACCACGTCATCATTCATTCATCCAGTGACGTCTCCTGCACTGAAATTAGTGCCCGTAACTGTCTATCGACATTGCTCTCACAGACAGCTATTTAAACTGTCCTTCAACATTATTCTCACAGACAGCTATCTGAACCGTCCTTCAACATTAGTCTCACAGACAGCTATCTGAACTGTCTTTCGACATTGCTCTCACAGACAGCTATCTGAACTGTCTTTCGACATTGCTCTCACAGACAGCTTTTTAAACTGTCCTTCGACATTGCTCTCACAGACAGCTATCTGAACTGTCCTTCGACATTGCTCTCACAGACAGCTATCTGAACTGTCCTTCAACATTGCTCTCACAGACAGCTATCTGAACTGTCCTTCAACATTACTCTCACAGACAGCTATCTGAACTGTCTTTCGACATTGCTCTCACAGACAGCTTTTTAAACTGTCCTTCGACATTGCTCTCACAGACAGCTATCTCAACTGTCCTTCGACATTGCTCTCACAGACAGCTATCTGAATTGTCCTTCGACATTGCTCTTATAGTCAGTTATTTGAACATCACAACAGTGTCTCTTGGTCTAGACAGACGGACAGACGGACAGACGGACAGACGGACAGACGGACAGACGGACAGACGGACAGACGGACAGACGGACAGACGGACAGACGGACAGACGGACAGACAGACAGACAGACAGACAGACAGACAGACAGACAGACAGACAGACAGACAGACAGACAGACAGACAGACAGACAGACAGACAGACAGACAGACAGACAGACAGACAGACAGACAGACAGACAGACAGACAGACAGACAGACAGACAGACAGACAGACAGACAGACAGACAGACAGACAGACAGACAGACAGACAGACAGACAGACAGACAGACAGACAGACAGACAGACAGACAGACAGACAGACAGACAGACAGACAGACAGACAGACAGACAGACAGACAGACAGACAGACAGACAGACAGACAGACAGACAGACAGACAGACAGACAGACAGACAGACAGACAGACAGACAGACAGACAGACAGACAGACAGACAGACAGACAGACAGACAGACAGACAGACAGACAGACAGACAGACAGACAGACAGACAGACAGACAGACAGACAGACAGACAGACAGACAGACAGACAGACAGACAGACAGACAGACAGAAAAAATTATCCCAAATCCCAAAGCTGAAACAATACCTGGTCAAAGTAGAGAACGAGTTTCTTGTTCTGTGTTTCAATTCTCTTCAGAGTCGGCAATGAAGAGATGCTCTCTAAGTCGGCAGCGAACCCAGAAGGAATGCCGATCTCCTGTACAGCCATGCCGCTGGCGGATCCATCTCCGAGCCAACTGTTTGAAGTGACAAATAAAGTTATCTGGTTACTAATGTTTTGTCATTATGGTATCATTGTCATCTTTGGTTTGGTTTGCAAACAACATTATGCTTCCATCGCCAGCTTTGGTTTGGTTTGCAAATAACATTATGCTACCAGTGTCAGCTTTGGTTTAGTTTGCAAACAACATTATACGATCATTGTCAGCGTTAGTCTGGCTTGCAAACAACATTATACTATCATTGTCGGCATTAGTCTGGCTTGCAAACAACATTATACTATCATTGTCGGCATTAGTCTGGCTTGCAAACAACATTATACTATCATTGTCAGCTTTTGTGTGGTTTGCAAACAACATTATGATGATTATGTCACGATTGTCAGCGTTAGTTTGGTTTGCAAACAACATTATAATACCACTGTCAGCGTTAGTTTGGTTTGCAAACAACATTTTACTACCATTGTCAGCTTTTGTGTGGTTTGCAAGATCTTCGTGGTGGTCGACTCTTGCTTCTTCTTCAGAAAATCATGAATTCCATTATAGGTACATCTAGGGACAGACATACTTTACCCAGGGACAGACATACTTTAGCCAGTGACAGACATCCTTAGTCAGGGACAAACATACCTTTGCCAGGGGCAGACATACTTTAGCCAGTGACAGACATACTTTAGCCAGTGACAGACATACTTTAGCCAGGGACACACATACTTTAGTCAGGGACAAACATACCTTTGCCAGGGGCAGACATACTTTAGCCAGTGACAGACATACTTTAGCCAGGAACAGACATATTTTAGCCAGTGACAAAAAGTCGCTTAAAAGTCAACAGGGTCGACTACATTGCACCGAGTTTAGTGACAGACATACTTTAGCCAGTGACAGGCATACTTTAACCAGGGACAGACATACTTTAGTCAGGAACAAGCATACTTTAGCTAGGGACAGACATACTTTAGTCAGGGACAAAAATACCTTTGCCAGGGACAGACATACTTTAGCCAGGGACAGACTTACCTTAGCCAGAAACAAACATACTTTAACCAGGGACAGACATACCTTTGCCAGGGACAGACACACTTTAGCCAGAAACAGACATACTTTAGCCAGGGACAGACATACCTTTGTCAGGGACAGACACACTTTAGCCAGGGACAGACTTAACTTAGCCAGAAACAGACATACTTTAACCAGGGACAGACATACCTTTGCCAGGGACAGACACACTTTAGCCAGAAACAGACATACTTTAGCCAGGGACAGACATACCTTTGTCAGGGACATACACACTTTAGCCAGGGACAGACTTACCTTAGCCAGAAACAGACATACTTTAACCAGGGACAGACATACCTTTGCCAGGGACAGACACACTTTAGCCAGAAAAAGACATACTTTAGCCAGGGACAGACATACCTTTGTCAGGGACAGACATACCTTAACCAGAAACAGACATACTTTAGCTAGGAACAGACATACATTTGCCAGGGACATTATTAGTTATTAATCGTTAGTCGCGGTTCCAACATCATAGCAAAGGGTCGTCCCCATTATCCTCCGTTCCCGCGCCAGTGAATATCACATAAAATGTTCCTCACTGCCCCATGTGAAAAGTGGAAAAGACAGGAGTCTCGACAAACAACGGCCCGCTAAGGCACACTGTGCAAAATGCCACCGCCAGAATGTCACCACAAAAGTCCTCTACGAACAATACAGTTCACCCCTGATGGAATTGGCAGTCTTATTCCCAACCAGATGTTCATCCACAAAGTCTCGAAGTTTCTAGATATTGCTATTTCGTTTCTATATGTTTTCTAGCCACCACGCCATTTTTCCTCCGAAATGTAGATCACGCAACAAAACAACCCCAAACAGATGCAAAGAAACACCTCTGTACATAATATCGTCGCCAGAATGCCAACACAAAAGTCCTCCTCGAAAACACAGTTCATCATCGATGGAAACGGCAGTAACTAGCAAAACCAGCAGCCACACATTTCTGCATAATGCGTCCGCGAACACCAGCCGCCATATATTCAGATATTTCTGGATGTTGTTGTTCCTTTTCTAGATGTTATCTAGCCAGCTACGCCATATTGAGCATGCAGATCACACCACAACACCTCAGACAGATGTAAAAACATTCCACTGTACATAATGCCGTCTCCAGAATGCCAAAACAACAGTCCTCCACGAAAGCACGGTTCATCGTCAAAAGAAGCGGCAGTCAACCAGAAGACCAGCAGCCACGCATTTCTGCATAAGGCACAAAAACCGGTAAATTCTGGGACATAGCCATCCGCCATTTCTCTGAACATGCAGGACAGTCTGCCAGGGACAGACATACTGTAGCCAGAAACAGACATACTTTTGCCAGGGACAGACGTACGTCTTACTTTAGCCAGGGAAGACATATCGTTGCCAGGGACAGACATACCTAGTACTTTAGCCAGAGGCAGACCACAGTCTTACACACGCGAACTAAACTGGCTCGCAGTGTTTGGGGTCAGAAGTCAGGCCACTTCAAGCGATGTGTAAGTTATAAAAGTTAACCATGATTAAAGTAGACATACCTGGTGCAGGTTTCAACGACCAGGTGGTTGATTGTCTCCTCCAGCAGGGTAACCTTGAGGTCAAATTTAGGTGCTTCTATCTCCGACTCCACGTTGAAGAATACAGCAACCTGTTAGGATATCAAATCTGATATGTGCACCCGTGAACACCATAAGTAACAACAATAACTGCAATAGTAGTAACAGTAAGTAATAACAGGTGTCCTTGTACTACAGCTACAATAACTATAACAACGACAATATCATCATCAATAACATCATCAACAACTGCTACTAGTATACTATTACTACTACTACTACTACTACTACTACTACTACTACTACTACTACTACTACTACTACTACTACAACAACAACAACAACAACAACAACTGCTATTACTACTACTACTACTACTACTACTACTACTACTACTACTACTACTACTACTACTACTACTACTACTGCTGCTACTGCTACTACTACTACTACTACTACTACTACTACTACTACTACTACTACAACAACAACTGCTATTACTACTACTACTACTACTACTACTACTACTACTACTACTACTATTACTACTGCTGCTACTACTACTACTACTACTACTACTACTACTACTACTACTACTACTACTACTACTACTACTACACCGCTAACCACCAGCACGACTATTACTACTATACCTACTACTACTCACATAAATTTAATATTTATAATCGTTTGTTTTCTCGCTTGTTGTCCCGTTGATAAAAATTTTGATCCCACCGTTCGCCCGTATTTCTGTGTCTTTTATTAATCCGCCGAGCTTCTTTGACATATTTTGTGTTTTTTCCCGAACTCCTTTATAAGTTCGGCAGCAGCTATCCCTTGTTATCGTTACCTTGTCGTGAAAAATAGTTTAAAAATCAAGAGGATCGTCTTCATTGCACCGAGTTTTATCCCATATAGCTTGGTCTCTTTCCGCAGGGCGGTTTGCCGAAAGCCCTGCACAAATAACAAATACCGTAGCTTCAGCTCGACGACACTCACAACCTTCGGATCGTGATGTAAGCGGCGAGCCTACTTGGCCAGGAAGACTGCCCTATTTCGTGGAAGACTACTGCAAGTCGAAAATCAGACAATAAGGTGGAGACAACTCGGACAAGGCCGCGGGCACTTACCTCTACTAATGCCATTCCGGATCCGGTAGCGTCTACTTTCACTTCTGTGGGAACTGTTTTAGTCTGTGTAGATTAGAGAGTATCAATATTCACTGGACAGAAAGATCAACAAATACATCAACCCAACAAGAACTTAGCATTAAAGAAAATTGGTAATTGAGACGAACAAACACGAAGACAATTATTTATATTATCTGGATATGTAAAATGGCATGAGCATTCATGATCATCAAGTGCTCTGCCAGCTGGCGTAGACCTTCATGTCTCTCCACAGATCTCGGTCTTATGTGTCCTATATCAACTCTGTTGATATTCCTCCATACCGCCGTCTCAATCCATCCAGCATCATTTCTCTGGGTCTGCCTCTGCCTCTCTTTCCTTGATCTTTTCAGTTGTCATAATGTTCTCGAATGTCTCTCTTCTCATCACATGGTCCCAGAAAGCTGTTTGGCTCTTTCTTATTGTTGCACAGGGTGTATTTTTTAATGAAGTGAGGTTTTTGAAAATATTGCCTTCCAAGTTTTATATTTACCTTTTATGTTGCATGAACTCAATAGATAGTGAATACAAAACTTGGAAAGGCAATACTTTCATAAAACCCCAGTCATTAAAAATACACCCTATATATAATGTTATAGTTTCATTAGCCTCTTTCAGTCAATCATTATTAGTTACTCTGGCAGTTCAAGGAATTCGCAACATTCGTCTCAGGAACCACATCTCCGTTGCTTCCAAGGTTATTTATTTTTGTATTATTTATATATGGCAGCAGTAGAGGCTTATGATATAAATTTACATACAGAAGCCACAAACAATATGTGCATGATTTATTGCCTGGCATATTTCACTGCTTCTCGTCGGGTGCATACTGGAGAGTTATATATCATAGGATGCGAATACATGAATAATACTTTAGCTAGAACAATTAAAACACAGAGTCACGGGTATTGTTAGAATGTGGAACATTTGTTATCCCCATGAACAATACCTGTGTCTATCTTGTATACTTGTGATCAATGTTACAAACACAAGAGAGCTCTTAAATCTAAAGATATTCTTACCTCCTGCGACTGAAGAAGGAGAGCATTGGTCTGGTCAATGTTGAAGGTGTAGGCCTGTGTGGGGCTGAGTGTTGCCGTCACATGTACGTTGAAGTTGTTGCTGTAGACCTGCTTGGCAAACTGGGTCATGGCGTACAGAGCAACCACTGTGTCCTGAAATACACACATGACAACTTTCAATACCAATCAGGCGCCGTCTTCACAATGAAGGATTTATGTAATGGATCTCCACCACTTCTGTCTCTCACCTTGATTGTACATGCTGTCTGACTACTGTTCGTCTATTTCTTGATGTTAAATTCCCACTTGTATCGTTGTTTACCTCATGCTCGTTTGCCTTAATGATGCTGATGATGATGATGATGATGATATGATTAATGATTATGATAATGATCACGATAATGATGATGCTAATGATGGTAAATAATGATGGTGACAATAATGATGGTAATGATGACGATGATGACAACGATGATGATAATGATGATGATGATGGTGATAATGATGATAGGAATGATGATAATGATGATGATAGCAATGATGATAATGATGATGATAATAGCAATAATGATAATGCTGATGATGATGATGAAGATGATGATGATAACAATGATAATGGTGATGATGATGATAATGATGATGATGATGATGATGATGATGATGATGATGATGGTGTTGCTAGTGATGATGATAATGATAATGATGATGATGATGCTATTGATGATGATATTGATGATAATAGCGATGATGATAAGGATGATGATGATAATTATGATGATGATAACGATGATGATAATGATGATAATGATAATGATGATGATATCGGTAATGATAATGATGTCGATAATGATTATAGCGATGATGATAACGATGATGATAATAATGATAATGATGATGATGATGATGTTGATATGATGATGATGATGATGATGATGTTGATGATGATGATGATGATGATGATGGTAATGATAATTATGATGATAATGATGATGATAATGTTGATGATAGCGACGATGATAATGATGATGATAGTTCAGTTGAGTTGAGTTAAGAACCGATATCACTGCACTCAGGACATTCCCATGCTTGCTCTGTCCCATCGTTCAACAGCCAGCGAAGAGTCACACTACTAATCGTTCCCACCGCTATCTGATTAAAAGTCCTCCTGGTCTTCCCTCTCACTTTTGAAATTCTTCCAGAACCCCTGCTGATCCCCCGCAATCTCATTATTTCCACATATGGGTTCTCAATCTGTTCCTCCGCCTTCTCCACCTGGTCCCACAAGCGCACGACCACCTCCCCCTTGTCCATAGGCAAACTACCACCAAGAGGTGCATTCCCTGCTAGCCTATCAGCCTGTTCATTCCCCGCATGGCGAGGGCAAAATATCCATACAATTCTCACAATCTGTGACCTCTGAAGCGACGAGAGCCATTCCACACGAAACATTCCTTTCTCCACCTTACTAAGCCTACTCTTTGAATCCGTAATGAATACGTGTGTTCCAGTAGTCTCCTCTAGCCAACGGAATGCCGCTGTTACTTCCCCCATCTCCATTCTCATATCGGAAGTCGTAGTCTTAGATGCCAGACTCTCCTTTTTCAAGACTCGTCCATTAACCTTTGCAATAAAGCCCCAGCCACTACATCTGTTTCTCACCATTGACCCATCGGTGTAGATGACTATGTCGCCTTGATGTGTTTTACTCTGGATCAGCTGTTGCACTTCAAACTCAGTGCGGCCCGCTGCCCATTCTGTTCACTCACGACCCAGTGTTATTATTACATTGTGCCAGTCCGTCATGTCTTCCGGAACTTCCACCCACTCTCTTTCACGATTGATGGTCTATAGATCACACACCTGACACACACCTGTGCCATCCAGGGTCTGCCTCGTCTTAGTCAATGTCTTATGATAGTCTTAGTCTTATGATAATGATGATGCTAATGATGATGAACATGATGATAATGATGATGATAGCGATGATGATAATGATGATGTTAATGATGATGTCAATGGTGATGATAATGATGATGATAATGACGATGATAATGATGATGATGATGATAATGATAATGATGATGATAAAATTGATGATAGCGATGATGATGATGATGATGATGATGATGATGATGATGATGATGATGATGATGCTGGTGATGATTATGATGAATGATGATGGATGATGATGAATGATGAATGATGATGATGATGATTATGATTATGATGAATGTTGTTGTTGATGATAATGATGATGATGATGATGATGATGATGATGATGATGATGATGATGATGATGATGTTGTTGATAATGATGATGATGATGATGATGATGATGATGATGATGATGATGATGATGATGATGATGATGACGGGCAGCGATGAAGATGATCCAACTGAAGCCTACGACAAAAGTTTGCATCAAACCTGTGTGGACTGGAACCCTCCGTGCGGGTTTCTCTGTTTGGTGATCCACTGAATGACATTCTTCGCCTTGACCAGGTCGCCTCTGGAAGCATAGGTCAGCAGAACGTAGGACGTGATCTCCGTGTCCACAGCCTGGGTGGGGTTAGGGCTCTCCCAGGTTTGGGTGTTGGCTTTGGTAGCTTCAGGCTCGTGCCAGTAGTTGCTGCCCTCTGGGGTAGATTAAAGTAACAACACGACTTCAGATATTCAAAACAGTGTATTGCCTTAGTGAATATAAACACAGAAACCACAAAGAATATGTTGCACCATTTATTGCCTGGCATATTTCGTTGGTCAGGTTTTATAGAAGAATGCTGAAAATATATTGGACAGCCAAAATGAGCTATCTGGACATCTGAGGGAAGCTAAGTCGCAAAGACAACTTATTACAACCATCAGATAGAAGCAATCATTATTGTTTTGGCCACATTATAAGAAGACAAAACTTGAACAGGTGACAACCGGAAAGATTTATGGAAGGCGAGGAAGAGGAAGACAGCGTGAGAAAATTCTGGACAATCTTGTGTCATGACACGGAAGGGATTCAATATACGAATTTCTCTATGCCGCCGAAGATCGCAATTTGTGGAGAAGCATGATTGCCAAAGCCAGCCGACAAGGCATTGGAATGATAATGATGATGATGATGATGATGATTTGGTGTGACTGAAGGAGTTCAGTAAGAAATATGGCACAGTGGTTAATGTGTGAAATATCTTGAACTGAAGAGTTAAAGGAAGCAAAGAAGGACCCAGAGGTCATTTATGTGGGGACATATCCAGTTATGAACCGATCTGAAGCAATGAGCTACATGACCGGAAGAATACTCCATGAAATAGACTTTAAAGCAAAGGTTGTACACTAAAAGTTAAGCTAGCTGCGTGTCCTTTAAATGACGTTGCAATCAACCCCAGCATTTATTGGCTGTTTGTTATTTACTAGCGTTATTTTACGTTCAGTAGTTTGCCATTCCTTTCTGAGCGGCTAACGTCTCATGCCTTTCAATTCAATGCAAAGCGATCTGATTACAAGTTGTTGACTGCTCATTTCGAACCCTCGACTTGATATGCCTAGATATTGTCAAACTGCTTTTCACTATCCCGAAACCACAAGAATCCGACAACAGTTAGTAAACATTCATTCATTCATTCTACTCATCCAGTAGCATGTCCCTTGCAGAACCTCACTCCCATAACAACCTTTCGGAAAACGTCTCGGTCATAAACAAGATGTCCCGCGTCCGATACACCCATCTGGAGATCATCTGCTATATCCTGCACCCATCTTCTCTTTGGCCATCCTCTTCCTCTCTTCCCGGGCATATACCCCTCCATTATTATTCTCTCCAAACTTTCATGACGTTTCAAGTGACCAAAAATATTTTAATTTTCTTTGTTTTAACGTCTTCAGTAACCAACATTCTTCAGTACTCAGATCTTGTCGTATGGATGCATTTGTTCTTTTCTGTATCCGAGATATTCTTAGAACCCGTATATAACATTTAAATTTAAAGGCATTTATACGCTGTTCAGCTTGTTTAGTAAGTGTCCAGGTCTCACAGGTGTATGTTGCAATAGGAAAGATGCATGCTCGTAAGAATATAATTTTTGTAGGTCACAATTTATTAAATTGTTGTTAGTAAACAAATAACGAAAGATCCCCAGGAGTTTCAGAGATGTGGTTTTAAAGAAGAATATCGACAATTCCTTGCACAACCAACACGAGTATTCTGATTGAGTCTAATTGAAAGAGGTTAAGACACAAAGACAACTTAACACAAACATCAGAAAGAGTCAACCACTTTATGAGGACACATACACTAGAATATATTGTGACAGCTGAAAAGGTTTCATGGAAGAGAGATAGAGGAAGACAGCGAGAGAAACTTCTAAAGATTTATGTCATGGCATAGAAGGGCGTCAGCAGACGAACTGACACATCCGTTGGAGATCACAAGATGTGGGGAAGCATGACTGCCCACTCTAGTCGATAAGTCACTTTTGTTGAAGCCTCTTAGTCCCACTATGTGTCTTACGGCCCATTGTGGTTCACAAGGCCTGACTGTCGGTGATAGTGGACAGTAATTTGGTGATTAGAGTTTGCAGTTTGGATGACCGTCTCTGCACCATGGCTAGATCAAGTGCCGATAAATCTACACTTTAATCTTAGCCAAAAGGCCGAAAGTGAAAATAGAAGGTTAGGATCAAACACACAATGGATATCGGTAAATGCGAAATGTGACAGTTATGACGTAAAGTTATTAATATGGTAGCAGACATGTATTAATATTATATATCAGTTTAAATGGGATTGCTTTAGGAAAACTGGTGTGTTTAATTTAAGCCCATGGCAGATACGGAAAGTCGCATTAGACTAGTAATAATCTCATGGCACTTAATCAGTTAATGATTATGATGAAACCAATAGTCAAGACCCCACATACAAATAGCACAAACAACACCTGACCGACCACTCACCTTTCACTGAGGCCTTTTGTTCCAGGCGTGTCAGCACCTCTTGTGTGTGAGAACTGCCGGCCAGCTGGAAGGCGTAGGCGGCCATGGCCAAGATGTAGAGGTCATCCGTGTCGGCCACTGCCTTCTCTGCGTAAGCCAAGGCTTTGGCTGCGGCCTGGTCCAGCATAACTCCAGCGGCATTCTGTACACAGAGTATGCATGAGTTATACCCCCTGCTATTCATCTAATGAGTTATGTCCCCTGCTATAACCTATATGAGTTATGTGCCCCAGCTAATATCTTTGCTCTGATTTATTTAGTGTTTGATCACATATATTGTAATTAAGTAACGCTACAGCATCAAGTAACATTACAGCATCAAGTAACGCTACAGCATCAAGTAACATTACAGCATCAAGTAACGCTATAGCATCAAGTAACGATACAGTATCAAGTAACGCTACAACATCAAGTAACACAGTTGTGTGGGGCAGCCGTGTAGGACAGTGGCTAGGCACTACCTGCTGGCCAGGAGGCAACTTCTTCGAATTTCCATTGAAAAGTATGTTGACAATTTATCGCGGCTCTCAGGACAATCCCGCCTGCAACAGGTATCATAGAATGACCTGGGAAGGGAAGGCGGCCTTAATGATACTGATCACATCGTACACCGCGTGTCGATTCACCGCTTCTGGGCCTTCTGGCTAAGATGAAAGTGTAGCACAGTGGTTATCAACCTTTTTTGGTCCGTGCCCCCCTTCACCATATTTTCAGAACGTCATCCCCCCCTTCACCATATTTTCAGAACATCATTCCCCCACCCGCTTTCGTATTTCCTACATAACCCCCCCCTCCCCCCCCCCCCCCGCACAGTATACGTAATAATGGAAGCTAAATTTAATAGCACATACTAAAACAAGTCTAGATGTCCACATAAAACGTGTTTTGTGGGTCTACTTACTTTATAAAATGAATTTTAGAAGGGTGAGACGTACAGAACCGTAAAGTATGAAGGGAAAAACAATATCAAGTAATCGGTTAAAGCGATCTTGAAATAATCTTAATTCTCCCCTCCCCCCCGGAAACCCTAAAATTCCCCCCTGGGGGAGGGGGGGGGGAAATTCCCCACCGGTTGAGAACCACTGGTGTAGCTTTTGTGCTTGATCTTGCCAGGGACACAATCAGAGGCGGCCAACCGAATGACACACTGAGGCGTGGGAACCTGATAAGGAGGCTCTGGCCCCTGGGGTCCAGCGAGCCCGTAAAACACGAGTGCCGATTGGTTTATATAAATATGGAACCAGCATTGTAGTACACTATACGCCTATAGGCGTGGAAATGATTCATTTATCATCATCATTTTCCACTTTTGCCGACAAGCGTCGTGGGGAGGAATAATTTCACTCCAGTGCCCGAAATGGCACTGGATAGTGTCATTCCGTGTGATTGTACAATGTTTTTGATGTCGTAAATTCATTTTCTTCTCGGGCGTCCTCTTACTCTCGTAGCAGTTCTTCTTTGATGTTTAGACAATGCTGGCAGTTGATGGTGTTGCATTCTAACGAGATGGCCGAACTATTTGATATTCTTTCTTTTAATATATATGGCACAAGGCGGATCTCACTGTCTGTCTGATAACATCATTTCTTACTCGGTCTCGGATAGTTAAGTTGGCAGCTCTCCTCAAGTCCGTCATTTCACACGTGTTGATTGTTTGTAAGTGTGATTTGAATATTGTCAAAGTTTGACATTGGTAGCATAGGGTTGGAGATTCCTTCATGTTTTATTTTACAGTTGCATATATGTCTATTTGCACGAAATAACGGTAAAAAATGGGAACGAATTCAGAAAAAACACCCAGAAAGGTGAAAGAAAGAACGAAAAATAGAAAGAAAGAAATATATAAAGAAGGAGTGGCAAAAGAAAGAAAGAAAGAAAGAAAGACACAAACAAACAAACAAAATAACAGAAGCCAGACAGCACGCAGAAATTTTAAAAAAATGATAAAAAGAAAGAGAAGAAAAGAAAGAAATAACAGCAGAATGATAGAAAAGAAAGAAAAGAAAGAAAGAAAGAAAGAAAGACAAGTAAAATAGAACACCGCCTTACCGTGTTGACCAGAAGATCGTGGTTCTCCAGTAGAGACATGAGGACAAACAACGTCAAAGCAGTGCCGTTTGCGGCGTTGCCCTGGGGGACAGAAAGCATATCAACATTAATATACGGTACACGTAGCATTTCTTCAAGTACGTAAGTCGTAAAGAAACCATTTAGTACCATTTTAGATTCAAATATACAAGAAGAGTAGCCTATAAAGAACTAAACACAATGTGGAAATATTGAAATGTATTGAACTTTAGTAAACTCTAACTATACACATTCCTCACTGCGTCACTTCCTGTCACCTAGCCTGGTCGTCGCATGCCCATAGTTTGATTTTATTTTTACGATTAGCAAGAAGGCTCAATGGGAAAATGGATTCGGACGTCAGAGATCAAACTCACAGTTTTGGAGAGGATTCACAAACAACAACAGCAGCAGCATAACAACAACAGCAGCAGCAACCTTCGCATCAACTACAGCAGCAACAATAACAACAGCATCAACAACAACAACAACAAAAACAGCAGCAACAACAGCAGTAACAATAGCTACAGCAACAAAAGCAACAGTAACAAAATATGCAACAACAACAATAAAAGAAAAAGAAACAATAACAAAAACAACAAAAGCAACAGCAGCAGCAACAACAGTAGCAATGACAACAACAACAACAACAGCAGCGATGATAACAACAACAACAATAACAGTGGTACCAACAACAATAACAACAGGTTCAATAACAATAGCAACAACATCAGCAGTAACAACAATAATAACAGCATCAACAGCAGCATCAACAATAACAGCAACAACAGCAGCATCAACAATAACAGCAACAACAGCATCATCACCATCAACAACAACATTATCATCAACAACACCAACACCAACAACAACAACAACAACAAACACTACCTGCATGTTCTTGTGAATGATGATGCCAGGCTCCGGGAAGCTGCCGTCGCTTTTCTGTTTGCCGACCATCCACTGGAGGGCGGTGATGATGACGCTGTCGTCGATGAAGATGTGGGCCTTGGCCTGGTGGAAGACTCGAGTCACAAAGGCCGTCAACCTGCAGGTCAAGGACACACAGACATGAGCCAAGAACGCCGACCGGCATGATCTCTTCTCTATGTGTCAGTCAACAACCTACTGTGTTAATGAGGCAGAAGAAGAAGAAGAAGAAGAAGAAGAAGAAGAAGAAGAAGAAGAAGAGAGCCAGAAGCAGGATATGACTACAGATGGTCCACTTACCACATGCTGCCCGAGTCGTCACTCTGTCCAAAAGCGCTGAACGAGCCATCCTTGTGTTTGTATGTCAGCTCTCGCTGGTACCCTAGGATTGTAATGAAACACACAACATAGATTAGTCTTTGCAAGTATGTCATACAATACAACTTTAAAATACTGTCATAGTTGCTAGCAGTCGCCGAGTTTCTGAGGAAAATGCAAAGAATTCCATGGACAGACAGAAAAACCTACTGAGGAAGTCCTACAAGAAGCAAATGAAGACCGCAAACTGATTAGAGACATTAGATGTTGATAGTCAAACTTATTTGGGCACATTATGAAAAGAAATAAACTGAAGAACTTGGTGACAACTGGCAACATTAAGGGGTAAAGAACAAGGGGAAGACAGAGAAGTAAATAACTGGATGACTTGACCACATGACATGGTCGAGACAAGAACAGAGAGCTGGTGCATGAAAAAAGACTTGAATACAATTAAGTGATTAGAGAAATTATACGAAGACTGTCACGTTTATTTAGGAATATTTACAATAGAACTAGATGGCTATTTTTAAAATTTGGTGACATCTGGAAAACCTGACAATAAAAAAGCTATGACTAGACAATGAGATAAATACCCGGATGACATTTAAGCGTTCTATGTAACACGCAATAATTCTTTTTCTATCCCTCAGTGACAGGTTTATTGCATAGAAAGTTTACAAACTATGAAATGTAATAATTACTATTCCTATTCAGTTATTCATCTCTGTGACACAACTTCCATCTGACGCCAGTCATGTCCCTGGGTACTTGAGTTGCTGTTAGGAAACATGTGAATGGCCCTTTTTACACACTTTAATGTGTTTTAGGCCGGTCTCCCTGGCCTAGGTGTTAACGTATTTCTCCGTAATTCCGTATATCCACGTGAAGAACGTGACCTGCGCGAGAATCGGTAGCGGTTCTAGCCGCGTTGATAACTTAGAGGTATGTGAGCTGGCCGCTAAGAAAGCAATGACAAACTACTGAACATAATCTTGCCAAGAAATCAACAATCAGCTGAAAGATGCTTATGTTGACAGCGATGTCCTGTAAAGGATATGTGGAAAAAAATGTGTTTTAGGGCCTATAGTACAGGGTGTATTTGTAATGACTGTGCCGTGTGTGAAAATATTGCCGGTCTAAATTTTGTGTTTACCTATTATGTTGCATGATCTGTACAGAGGGTGAACACAAAACTTGGACCGGCAATATTTTCAAACACTGCACAGTCATTACAAATACACCCCATACAAGACCCCTATTTTGGTGATGTGTCCATATTACACCGGCCACCTTTAGTTCCCGAGACAGTTAATATAATAGTAACCATTTTAAGATCTGTAGACGTGGGAGTCCAGGTCGAGTTTAAAAATCCCCGTCGATACGGACTCGAACTCTTGACCACCATGGCGACATTCAAGCTTCTTGCCACTACACGGCTCCCTTGCATGTCTGTGCTTGCTCTAGGTTGATACAACTGACTGACTGTTAGTGTACATTAAGCCACGATCCGTTTCTCTGATTTTACTATTACTTCTGTCTTCTCTTTTTTTCTCCTCAGGTCTAGTTCAACTTTCAACAATAATTGCATCTAAACACTATACTATACTATACTATACTATACTATACTATACTATACTATACTATACTATACTATACTATACTATACTATACTATACTATACTATACTATACTACATTACACTACACTACACTACACTATACACTATGCGATGCTATGCTATGCTATGCTATGCTACTACTGTACTATACAACAACAAGGATGCTGACATATACTGAACTAACCACTTTCCATGTAACCGATGGCTTTAGACTTGACGTCGCCCGTCAGCTGGTTGACGGACTTGAGGTAGTCTGTGACGTAGACATCCGGAGCCAGGCCCAGCATCGTCTGCTCCCCACATCCGGTGGGCATCTGCAGAAGTGAGTCCAGCCCAGAGATTGAGGGTCCCATCATGTCACCTGGTTTATAACATAAATTATTAGGGAATTCTTTATCCTATTGCGAGAAAATGCAACCTACAGACTAAACGTTATGGCAGGGCAGACCACGCCCAAAGCCGTGGTTAGCAACTGGTCTAGGATCGAAGCTACGACGGGCTGACAGTTTTAGAGAATTGCTTTGCTGATCCGGCAGCTTTTGTTGCTTGTCTTGTTCCAGACTTATTGGTGTTATCCTTAACTCACTAGTCAGCCGAGAGAGGGATCATGCTGCATGGGCAACTCATGGTCTCTATAATTCAACCCAGGCTTTGTGTTATGGAGAGGCATAACTCCATAGCGTCCCCGACATGGGTTGTAGTTATTGTGCCTTGTTAAAAGCATTTTGCAACGAACTATCGCCTGTTAAGACGACCAGGTGCCAGTGTGCTGGGGAGTAATATCTATAAGTAATAAAAACCTGCTTGACGTGCAGTGTGATAGCCCGCTTTGATAATACGAGGGACTTCACACGAAAACCTTAAAAGTGTGATAGAAATTACAACAACCATGCCATTATCTTGAAACATGTCAATATTATTGTTAATGATGTCAAGTGTATTAAGCAAGTAGCATCACGGTGCAGACAAACATGGTGACGTCATAAGGAAAATCGAAAGATGGCCACCCCACTTTTGACATGCACCAAAGGGGAGCAGCGTTCTGTTATCCGTATTTTGATAAGTGAAGAGGTCGGTAAAGCCTATAGAAATTCATCGGCGAATGAAGGTCCAGTATGGTCATGTATGCCTGTCAGTCCAGCAAATGTATGAGGTGAGTAGGAAGTTTCAAAACGGCATGACTTCTGTGACATACTATTCACGACCAGGTCAGGCACACCGAGTAGTGATCCCAGAGTGATTTTCGGCACTGGAGGACTAGCATTGAATGCAATGGTGACTACATTGGAAAAATATAAATTTTTTTCTTTGTATTTTCAGAATACTATCCCTCTCCAATCTTTCCAAAACAATATTTAAGGTTATCATTTGAATCCCCCTCGTGATAAATAAAAACAACATGTCGGACGTGCACTGTAATAGCCCGTGTTGATAATATATAAATACGAAATCCATGTGTACAGTTGAGTACCCGTCTAGCTCTCAACTAGGGTCACGTGAGACGATGCGAGCAGGTTGTGTAATAAGCTTGAGAGTATGGATTTTCAGCCCTGGCCATGCGGGAGTGCGGGGGCATGAACAGACTGATTGTTGGCAGTGAATGCACCTCTCGGTGTTAGACTACGTATAGACACGGAAGAGGTGGTCTGGCGCCTGTGGGACCAGGGGGAGAAGGTGGGGGAGCAGACTGAGAACCCAAAAATTGCACATGGTTGGCCTTGAATGGAACCATTCCTCCACACGCCAAGTGCGGATGTCATAACCTGGAGCCATTCTGTCGCTAAATAGATCTCGCAGACTCGGGAGATTACTTTAGAAAACAAAGAAAACATTTAGGCTTACCCACTGCTGTAATCCTGACCAGTTCTGAGCCTTGGACCGTGGTGGCGGGCAACGACAAACTGGCAGTCTGGGTGAACGATTTCTTGCCTTCTGTCAGGTCGATCAACATGGGGATGTTGTACTCCTTGGGGACACCCTCAGCCTGCAGACAGAGTTGTGCTGTTCTCAGACCTGATATTTATCTTATGTCGTAGACAAGTCTTCTAAATAATGTTGCATCATAATCGCCCGCAGCTGTGTTTCGAGCGCGGGATGCAGAATTGCGAACTGCGTCTGTGACACCTTCGTCACAGAGCCGGCTATAGTCTGCTACTAATCCCCATAATTACCTTTCGCTCACATGGGCGTCTCCCTATCCCTCCAGCGGGTGTTCTCCCATCGGGTGGCTAAGCCAGTCACTGAACTTCTGATGTTATTGACCTTTAATCCATTGTCCCGCCTGAACAACGCATCCGGTTCATTCCATTCACTGATAGTCATCAAACGCATTGGCCTCTAAAGACGTATTCAGCCAAACAAGGATACAGATAAGTAACCTTCATATTTTCATGTAGTCATTTTCATGTAGTTGTGTCGGTTTGTGTTTGTTCTGTGCGGACGAAGGCTTTAGTCGCATCGTCCATTTTGTTTATTGTAATCATGTTCTAGTAAAGCTCACAATCTACTTCTCATTGTGTGTGTGTGTGTGTGTGTGTGTGTGTGTGTGTGTGAGAGAGAGATGTAGTGTGAGAGAGAGAGAGAGAGAGAGAGAGAGAGAGAGAGAGAGAGAGATTCATTCATTTCCTAGATCATGTTTGGTACAGTATTATCAAGTTCCTTGGCGACAGGCTTGGGCGATCATGCTTCTTCCCACATCCTGCGATCTCCAACGGCATGTATCAAGTTCGTGTGCTAACCCCTTTCCGTGCCATGACTTAAGATTGTCAAGTATGTTTCAGCGGCCGTGCAGCTTTTAGCTAATTGTGCGAATGTCATGAGCACCGTGGGACAATAGTTAGACGCCTGGCCTCGTTGTCTGCGACAGTCAGGCAAAGACTGGCCACCCTTTGCTCCGTGCATCCAGGAATACCAAGTGTGATGACGCTATCACATCAACGACCCATCGCAGGAAACTGCTTGGGGGTAATTTATTTTGTTTTCCGTTATCTCTCTTTCCACAAATCTTTCTAGTTGTCACAATATATTCCAATGTTTTGCCTTCTCATTCATCATCATCATCATCATCATCATCATCATCATCATCATCATCATCATCATCATCATCATCATCATAAACATCAACATCATCATCATCATATGCCATGCCGATAAGCGTGGGCGGTCATGTTTCGCCATCTCACACGATCACCAGATCATGGATAAGCTCTCTGTTCTTGTCTCGACCATGCCACCTGGCCAAGCCATCCAAATATTTACTGCCCTGCCTTCCTCTTGTTACCCCCCCCCCCCAACTTGCTAGTTGTCACCAAGTTCTTCAGTTTGTTTCTTCTCTTAATGTGTCCAAAAAATGTATGACTGTCCACGTCTAATTTCTCCAATCTGTTTAAGGTCTTCATTTGACTCTTGCAGGACTTGCTCATTGGTTTTTCTGTCTATCCATTGTATTCTTTGAATTTTCCCGAGAAACCAAATTTCCACTATCATGAGATTTTTCTTTTTTGTTTTAACTTGTGTGCTCATCGTCCACGTCTCACATCCATACAAATGTACATGTTCCATATTTCAACGCTGTTTTTCTCGTTGCAACTGACATGATTTTATAGTCAGTAAATTTTCCATTTTACAAAAGTCTACCTTTGCCATAGCGATTCTTGCTCTAATCTCTTCAAGACACCTCCCATCAGATGTCATGACTGTTCTGATATCCAGCCTCTGTCAATATCGTTAGTTGCTACACATTCATTCATTCATTCATTCATTCATTCATTTTTCTCATTCATTCATTCAGTAGCATGTCCTTTGCAGAACCTCGCTCACATAACAACCTTCCGGAAAACTTCTCGGTCATAAGCAAGATGTCCCGCGTCTGATACACCCATCTGGAGATCATCTGCCAAATCCTGCACCCATCTTCTCTTTGACCTCTTCCTCTCTTCTCAGGCAGATACCCCTCCATTATTGTTCTTTACAAACTTTGATGACGCTGCTACTATGTTGTACAATATACACGCGAAAGATAAACATGGATCAAAGTCCCTGTATAGTCTGCGATTTTATGTTTGGTCGGTGAAAAACGTAAACAACAATGTAAGATATGCGAGTTGAGCTGTCAAGAACCGACATCACAGCACTCAGGTCATTCTCATACGTGCTCCGTCTTCATCTGCAACAGCCAGTGAATATGTAACAACTATGTAACATACGCCAATACGTGACGAAAGTAGACACTCGGAAACATATGAAAAGTAATTTAATTAGTTGCATATCCTTTACAGGACGTCGCAGTCAATCCTAGCATTTATTGGTTGTTTATGATCTCTTGGCAGGTTACGTTCTGTGGCTTGCCATTGCATTCTGAACGGCTGGCACTCATACAATTTTATGAAAACCAACGCAATGCGGATTGATGCCAAATCACCCTCAGCTGTGTTTCTAACGAGGGATTACGAATTGCGCCCGTAACCACTTCGCCATAGAGCCGATAAGAAAAGTAAAGATAAGAATAAATCAGAGAAAATTCCTAGGCAGCCAAAGGAATTTATTCGGGTGATGTGTGTCTATATAATCATACACCCACACATAGCAGAAATCTAGGTATCCGAGGCAGAAAGGTGGGAAGCGAAAAACACAAGAACACCAAACTCTTCTGTTGTTTGTCTGGTCTTTCATTCAGTATTTCAAGTTGGTTATCAATGTGGCTTGAGTATCTTCCAATTAACCTTGGAGGTGTAATAGAGTGCTGACCTGAGGTATCCTAATATGCTTACCTACTTCTCTAATGAGACAAATGAATAAATCAGAGAAAATAACGACACATTTAAAAAAAAAAAAATTGCGTTGTAGGCAGAAAAGTATGAACAGATGACGGTTCGGTGGGATAAGAAAACAGGTGAAAGGAGTTGAATAAAATAGCAAAAAAAAAGCAACAACTCATGAATGTGAAAGTCAGAATTTTGCTGTAGACACACACATAATGCTGTCATTTGATGTCTGACTACTAAGGAACATGAAGTAATAAAAATAGAGACAAGGCAACACTGTACCTCGACTAGAAGTTGTCTCCTGACGGCGTCTGCAGCTTTGGTAGACTGCGCCTTCACCTCCACATCAACCTTGCCCAGGTCTGCCGGCACGATTGGGAAGTACACGGATTTAGCATCACCTGCAGCCACCTGTAAGAGAACACACCTTTTATGTCTGCCATCTACTGTCTGTCATCACTATCTGTCATCTCTGCCTGTCATCTACTGCCTACAGTACCTTGTGCTGTAGGGCCGGGGAGAGTGGTAAAGGGGGGGGGGGGGGGGGTCTTGAGCCTGAGAAATTAAGTCCGCCTAGCTATTGCAGTCGCCGCTAACCGTGCAGTTTAGTATTAAAGTGTTGTATTACTTCATCACAAGTGCTTGTTGCTGGTGCGTATATTTATATAATCTTTATAGCCATTGCCGTGCTTCTGATGTCGGTTCTGAAAGAGGCTAATGAAACTAAAACATGTTTACGTTCAGTAGTTTTCAGTTGCTTTCTGAACAACCGGCACTTATACCATTGTAAGAAAACCAACGCAAGGTGGTAGCTGCCAAATCGCCTGCAGCTGTGCTGCGAAGGCGGTATGCGGGATTACGAATTGCACCCGTAACCTTTTCGCCGGTGGAGTACTGGTTCCGACCTTAAACTTCCCGCTGGTGTTTAAACGTTAGAGGGAAAGGGGAACTCTGCAGCACACACCCCGCGGAGATGGAACTCTGGTACGGGGTCAGGGTCAATATCCCTACACAAACTTCAGTCTGACAGCACGATCTTGTCAGTGTTCAACGGTTCGAACGTTAATGTATCGGATTTATTCGTTAAAGCGCAGTCCAGAATATTCACCAATCAGCCAAAACAAATCAGTCCACCAGTCAATCAATCAACCAACCAGTGAATAATTCAAACAACCAACAATCCAATCAACCAACAACTAACAAACGACACAATCAACCATCTAACCAATCAGCCAACCAACCAACCAACCAGCCAACCAACCAACCAACCAACCAACCAACCAACCAACCAACCAACCAACCAACCAATAATCTGATTGTGAGGTTTGACACTCATAAAGATGTCCTGGTACGTGTCCCCCCTGTGTGTGTTGTGTGTGTGTGTGTGTGTGTGTGTGTGTGTAGTTGGACACTCACCAAAATGTCTTTGTACGTGTCTCCCCGTGTGTGTGTGTACGTATGTGTGGTCTTGTGTGTTTAAGCGTGTGTGTGAACGTGTGTGTGTGTGAGCATGTGTGTGAGCGCATGTCTGTATTTGTGTGTGATCACCAAGATGTCCTTGTACGTACACCCCCCCCCCCCCCCCGTGTGAGCATGTATGTGTGGTTTGACACTCACCAATATGTAATTGTACGTGCCCCTCTGTGTGTGAGTGTGTGTGTGTGTGAGCATGTATGTGTGGTTTAACACTCACCAATATATCCTTCTACGTGTCCCTCTGTGTGTGAGTGTGTGTGAGTAAGCATGTATGTGTGGTTTAACACTCACCAAGATGTCCTGGTATGTGTCTCCCTGCGTCAGCTGCTCCTGCCCGTCCCCACCGACCAGGATGTTGAAGAAACTGTTGGACTTGGCCAGCGTGACCCTCACCTTGGGGAATTCATGGAAATTAAGTACTTGACTGAATTACCTGTTCACTTTCCTGATACAGTTACTATAGCCAGTTAGTTATACATCATTTACAGGATATCGTGGTCAACCCCAGCATTTCTAGGTGTTTGTGATTTATTGGCAAGGTTACGTTCAGTAGTTTGCCATTGCTTTCTGAACGACCGGCACTCATAACATTGTATGAAGATCAACGCAAGACGGTCTGCTGCCACACCGCCCTCAACTGTATGCGGGATTAGGAATCGCGTCCGTAACTCCCTTGGCCACAGAGCCGGATATTTTCTATAGCGGAATCCATATAATCCCAAGTGTCCGGTATTTGGCTTTTCCATATTCTACACCCTGCTAACTGAGATGGGATGACCAGAGTTAATGGGTTTACACATTTTATGTGACTATATAGCTCGTATGTTTATGCTCAACGTCGTATCTTCTTGTAACTGTTCTTGTTCATTTATCTATATTTTCCCCCGTTCGCTCGCTTTGAGCTCAAACGTAGTTCATACACTTCTTGTGCACTTGACTGATGTTTATTTTTTCCACCGGTATGTATCAGTTGATGTTTTGAATCCCTTCTGTGCCAAAACATAAGACTGTAAGAATGTTGTCTTGTCTTCCCTTCGAAATGTCTCTCTATTATAAGTCTTCATTGCTGTCACGCTTACATTATCTCTGACATCTTGAATCTATCTGCTTTGTTGAATACTTCTTCCCATCTTCTGCGTTATACCTCATCTCCATAGTGATCTTTCCCACACATTCATGTCGTTTTTTTTTTTTTGGGGGGGGGGGGGGGGGGGGGCGGGTCATTTTCGTTAACAGAATGTGTATTGCCTTTTTCGTCAACAGACGTGTATTGTCCTTTCGTTAACAGAATGTTTATTGTGTTTTTCGTCAACTGAATGTTTATTGTTTTTTGTTTTCGTCAACAGAATATTTATTGTCCTTTTCGTCAAATGAATGTTTATTGTCTTTTTCGTTAACAGAATATTTATTGTCTTTTGCATCAACAGAATGTTTATTGTCTTTTTCGTGAACAGAATAAGTTTATTGTCTTTTTCTCAACAAAATATTTATTGTCATTTTCTCAACAGAATGTTTATTGTCCTTTTCATGAACAGAATGTTTAATGTCCTTTTCTTCAACAGAATGTTTAATGTACTTGTCTATAAGCCACATCAACCATCTAGTGCCGATTGATCTATAAACATACAAATCGAGCACCATATACCCAAACCCCTGGCGATCAATGGGTCCTTTACATTATGCTTCCTACCTGTGGTCTTGAACCCATGGTCAGAATGCGAGCACAGTGACCACTAAGATGCTTACCTGCATATCTTCCTGCATGTAGTTGAAGACGATGGCCTGGAGGGCGACCTGCTCGCCACGGGTGACAGAGTAGGGCAGGTTCAAGCTCACAAAGAATGGTCGGAACACTTTAAGCTGTGGAAACATTGAGTAAAGTATGTGAAATCAGAGTGAATGGATTTAAATCTTTGGTGTGACTATATAGTTCGCATGTCTGTATTGCCCAGCGGAACCCACCCCGAGAAGTCAACATTTAGTCCAACTGACCGGTGTACGCGTTGAACCCGGTTGAATCAGCACACTGGATGTTTAAGACCGAGCGTCCTTACCCACTCGGCCATGCTAATCTCCTGTACACACGATATACAGTAACAATCTTCAGACTCCACACAGGCCACAGCAAACTAAAGTATTACATGATAGAAGACACTGATGATTGAGACTGTGGAACTGGTAAGTGAACAGCTAGACATTTGTTGCATGAATGTCCAACATATTCAGAATAGAGAAAAGTATTTTGGTGTACACCCGCTCAATATGAGGACGAGCTCTATGGAGATGTCAACAAACTTAAGTTGACTGCTACCTTCTTTGTATTTATTCATATTGACGTCTGAGGGTGAACGAAGAAAAAGAGAAGTATAAACTATATATTTCTATCTATTTGAGTTTTCAACAAAATTAGCGCTACTGAACAGACTTCTCCAATACTTCACTGAGGTAAATGGAGAAGATGAAGAAGAGGAGAGGAGTAGGAGGAGGAGGAGGAGGAGAAGGAGGATGAGGAGGAGGAGGATGAGGAGGAGGAGGAGAAGGAGGAGGAGGAGGAGGAGGAGAAGGAGGAGGAGGAGAAGGAGAAGAAGGAGGAGAAGAAAAAGAAGCAGAAGAAGAAGAAGAAGGAGAAGGAGAAGAAGAAGAAGAAGAAGAAGAAGAAGAAGAAGAAGAAGAAGAAGAAGAAGAAGAAGAAGAAGAAGAAGAAGCACCAGCAGCAGAAGCAGACACTTACATGGGACTGTGTGGGGGACACTCCGAGCCCAGTCGCTGAGTTTATGGCAAAGGCACTAGCCACCCATGATGTAATTGTGTCAGGGACCTGGGCAGTAACTGAAGCGCTGCCGTTGGCGCTGAGACAACAAGAGTACAAAAACAAATTGTTAATCAAGTCGCAGTTTTAGTAATGTTACTCGGTAATGCTAACATCGTGACGATTTACCGATTAACATTTTAACATAGAAGCCATAAACATAATATTGTACGATTTATTGCTTGCCATATTTGGATGCATCTCTTCAGGTGCTTATCGAACTGACGATGTACATCATATTTCAGCCAAAGTATCCTTTATTCCTTCACTTCATTAGAAATACAAGGTGTTTGTAAAGTCTCACTACACTTTGTATGTAGAACAGCTGTTTGTTGGAGAGTATGTTTTCCATCTTACAAGACGGAAAACATACTCTCCAACAAACAGCTGTTCTACATACAAAGTGTAGTGAGACTTTACAAACACCCGGTATAACTTGACGAGATGCAGCGAAATATGTCACGCAAGAAATCGTGCAATATTTTGTTAGTCACTTCTATGTTGAAATTCACTAAAAGAATACATTGTTTTAAATTTTCGCTTAACATTTATTAAATGTATAATAGTCAGTTATCTTTGCTTCCTTGTATACAATTTTCAAAAATGTTAAGACGTTAAATTACTTTAAATTATGTTATGAAATTTTATGAACACTATATAAATAAGTTAAAATTATGAATCATTTCAAGAAGTTCAAATATAATCACATTGAGGAGTAAGTTATAATTATTTAAGAAAGTCAACCTTGAAATAATTCATCAATGGAAGTTATCCTATGTATCACAAAGTTATACAAGGATAGGTAAGAAAGTTATGCATGACAATTATTATCTCAGCTAATAATAAAGATAGAAGCATTAAATTTACGCCAATTGAAGTTTATAATCTCTTGAAGGTGTAAAGAAAACTGCACCTCTGTAAACCAATTCTAACAGCGACACAAAACCGTTGAAAGTACAGGTATTAATGGGACGTAAGTTTAAAAAGGGGGGAAAAGGTT
>JACEFZ010014512.1:0-2500 GCA_014155875.1 Cepaea nemoralis
CCGTAAAAGCTAGTCCCAATAGTATAACTGGAAGGCCCTGTCACTGGAACCCACAGGACAGACAACAGAGGGTGGGACATAGGAACACACGGAGAAAGGAATTGTTTATGTCTTCTTCTTTTAGTCAATGCCAGGTGTAAGTTGGTGACCTCCTATTCCTCCGTGCACTCAGGCATACAAACATGTGATGGTCCCAAGACTGCACATTGCCACAGCAGTTTGCCCCTACTTGATATTGTCACATCCGTTATGGAGACGTCATTGTTGGTACGGCCGTTATGAAGATATCATTGTTGTTGTCACAGTCGTTATGACGATGTCATTGTTGTTAGTACGGCCGATATGAAGATATCATTGTTATTGTCACAACCGTTATAAAGATGTCATTGTTTTGTTACAGCCGTTATGAAGATATCATTGTTGTTTTTACAGCTGTTATGAAGATGTCATTGTTATTGTTACAGTAGTTATGAAGATGTCATTGCTGTGTTACAGCCGTTATGAAGATATCATTGTGTATGACGATATCATTGTTGTTACAGCCGTTATGAAGATGCCATTGTTGTTGTTACAGTCGTCATAAAGATGTCATTGTTATTGTTACAGCCATTATGAAGATGTCAACTGAATTGTGGTTATTTTATTTCTCAGCCCAGGCTGTAAGTGGCTGGCTCTGATACTATCATTGACAGCTCTGCTGACTTGTCTTGCTGTCCTACTATATGTGACAGTAGTTCTTGTAACACTGTTCATTCCTCGAGATCACGACAAGCACGTGAGTGAAATATATATATATATATATATGTGTGTGTGTGTGTGTGTGTATGTGTGTGTGTGTGTGTGTGTGTGCCTGTGTAACATCGTACCGTCTTTGATTTTACATTTTTATTTTGATTTGCTCGCTTTCAGCACGAGCATTATGTACGCTGAGCTGATTAATGTATGTGTGCTAACTGCACCCATTACCAGTGTCCCCTGCCATCAGGTGAACCCACACCAACTTCTGAGGTAGTTGTAATTTACGTCCCGAATTTAATGACGAGAAGACAACATTTTGGTTCAATTATAGGGATTGAATCCGCTACCTAGCTTTCGGCACACCTGTAGTTTAAGAGCAAGTGCTCTTATCCATTCGTTCATGCCGACCTACATCTTGTCATTTTATTATATATAGAACATTCTAACAGGGTATTTTTTATTTATTACGCGCCATTATCATCATCATCTACAACACTCTCTTCATTATTATCATTCCCATCATAACCTTACCATCATCATCATCATCATCATCATCATCATCATCATCATCATCATCATCATCATCATCATCATCATCATCATCATCATCATCAAAATCAACATCATCATCATCAGCAGCATCATTATCATCATCATCATCATCATCATCACAATCAACATCATCATCATCAGCAGCATCATTATCATCATCATCATCATCATCATCATCATCATCAACAACATTATCAACAACATCATCATGAACAACGTCATCATCATCACCATCATCATCATCAACAATACATTATCAGCAAAACATCATCATCAACAGCATCATTATCAAGAACACAATCTTCATCATCATCAAAACCACACAGAGAGACTAAAATTCATGACAAGCTGTGTAATATTTATCACCAATAAAACTATCTGACATAACCTGTCTTGTGTTTATTTTCTGGCTCAGGCCTTGACGTCTGGTTGGGATCGAATGAGCTTCCAGGAAGTGTGTCTGGATTGTCAGCGGCTTGTGAAGAACCCATACAGCCAGCTCAGAAACGACCCAGTGGTGGAGGGACTCACACAGCTAAAGAAGGGTGACGTCCTGAAATGTTGTGCAAAGAACCGTGTACAAATGTCTGCCATGTTGAAAGCAGTAAGTTCTGTGTTACTTCACTGTAGCAAGGTCATCAAATGGATAGGGAAATCCTCAGACATAAAGCATAAGACAAAAAGACTAACCCTTAAGAAAGTTTATCCACTGTAGAAAACGAAAACCATGTAGCTCGTTAGATTAAGGTGTATGGATTTTGGTCCCAGAAAATGTCAACTCTCTTAACAGTAGCCTTGGCACCAGAAGGTAACACTTCAAGCTGAACTATTGGGAAAAGACTTCAGATGTAGTTATATGGACTACATGTGCCTGTGATAGAATTACAGTTCCCCCGAAGAATGTGCGTCCACACAGACACTAGATTCCTAAAGTGTAGAACCATATAAATTACATTCTCTCGCTCTCTCTCTCTCTCTCTCTCTCTCTCTCTCTCTCTCTCTCTCTCTCTATATATATATATATATATATATATATATATATATATATATATATATATATATATATATATATATATATATACATTAGCTGACCCGGCCCGGCTTCGCCCATCCCTGGAGGGGATCTATCTATCTATCAGTCTGTCTGTCTGTCTGTCTGTCTGCTTGTCTGTCTGTCTTTCTGTCTGTCTGGCTGACCCGGCCTGGCTTC
>JACEFZ010014512.1:5000-60216 GCA_014155875.1 Cepaea nemoralis
CACCCAGTCCCTGGTGGGGAGCATCTCATTTAATTCATATACGTAGTCATATAACCTCTCCCGTTCCCGACTATCTGTTTGTCTGTCTATCTGTCTGTCTGTCTGTCCCGGCCCGGCTTCACCCAGTCCCTGGTGGGGAGCATCTCATTTAATTCATATACGTAGTCATATAAGCTCTCCCGTTCCCGACTGTCTGTCTATCTGTCTGTCTGTCTGACCCGGCCCGGCTTCACCCAGTCCCTGGTGGGGAGCATGTCATTTAATTCATATAAGTAGTCAAATAAGCTTCCGTTCCCGACTATCTGTCTGTCTGTCTATCTATCTGACCCTGCGTGGTTTCGCCCAGCTCCTGGCGCACAGTAACTTAAAAGAATGTCCTTCCACACACCATTCATTATTTTTAATGAAAACTGTTTTTAATCACCGACATGACAGTTGATAAGTTCTTTAAGCAGAAAAAGATGGGTTACAATGTTATGCATTATGCATTATTTTTATGAAAACTTTGAAAATGCCTTAAAGATTATATCATTATTTATTATAACTCATATGCCTGAAAATAACTATAGACAAAGAGTTTAACAATAGGGCAAGTAAGTCCAACAATATGACTATAAATTATATAGAAATGTTATTAAAAGTTATGCCCCTTGAAATAACTTTTCTAGAGTGAAGTCCCCCTGCTATATAGAACTTATATAATGAAAAATGAAAAAGTAAATGTTATTAAATAAGTATAAGATTTTACACTATGAAACTATTATAGTCGGTTGCACAGGAATGAAAGGAAGACGTGTAGAAAATTTCATCTCAATCGGATGTACCGTTATCGAACCCATCCAATACAAACAAACAAAGTCACATACACTCTGTTTTATATATATATATAATTTGTTCATACATGAAAGTCTGCATTCCAGTGTTGTTGTTGTTGTTGTTGTTGTTGTTGTTGTTGTTGTTGTTGTTGTTGTTGTTGTTGTTGTTGTTGTTGTTGTTGTTGTTGTTGTTGTTGTTGTTGTTGTTGTTGTTGTTGTTGATGTTTTTTTTTTAAAGTTATATAATTAGTTGGGAAAAAATATGTATATAAAAGCTGAAAAAGAATTGGATCTAGCTTCTAGGAGTGTCCTAGAGCATGTTCATGTTGCCTAACGTTAAATCCTGGGTTCCAGAATTCGACCAACAAGATTCAGTGGTTCGGTCTAGGATTCAGCATTATTTATCTTTGAGAATTGTCTGCCTCGTATTCGCCTATAGAGTCAACCACCCAGTTCCCTTCTCACTAGGATGCTGACTGGTAATGACTCTGCACTACTTCCTTCTGGTGGTATCGAAACTTTACTATCACCGGTTTGGTCTAGCACTTTATTGTAGTATACACTAAATGGACTTATAGCACGTTGTAGATAGCGTGGTATTGCAGTATGCAATCTGTGGTAAAACTCTCAAGCTAAAAATGACACAAAGACAGACTCTCATAATATTTGGGTGGCGAATCACTTCCTACCTGTCCCTCATATGTGCTTCTGCCTACTTTTCCATGAAGACCTCATGATCTGGCGAATAGCTATCTGAGAATGCATACATCTGTTCTAAAGCGGTTCCTTCAATCTGTGATATGACTAGCTAATATCTAGTACTAGGCAAGGAATAGCCACAGAACCTGTTCCCTACACAACTGTTGATGCTCCATAGGAATGAAGACAAATAGACCATGAGTGAGACTTAGACTGAATGAAGTTAATTGTTGAGAACCCTTCCGACAATTAACGTGTATCAGAAACACTCATGTCGTGTCCTATCTCCCTACTGAACAATGAAAGTATACTATGATTAACTTCCTTTGATCCCTGCTATCACGACACTTTATTTCTGACAGTTCTAGCAATCACGATTTTACTATGAACCAAGACGTCTAACAACTGAACAAGAATTCGATTCTGACTACAAACGTAAACATCAAGGATTTACTACGAACCTAGAATTCTAGCAACCAAACATGAACTCTATTCAGCCAAGAATTAGATTCACCCTCCGAAGTAAAAACAATAAAGGGCTTGATTTTGACTAAGAATTCTAAACAATTCTAAAGATTTGAAATGAACCTAGAATTCTTAATAACATGGCTTCTAATCGACCTAACAAGAATTATAATCACTGAGATTACTAAATGGATCAATAATTCTAAAAGAACCGTCACCGTACAAATACGGCGTGTGCTCTAGCTAATTTATAATAATACGTATCTTACTCCGCCAATCGCCCTGGCCTACGGGTTAGCAGCTTTCTCCGTAACCCGAATACTCTCGTGGTTGACGTGAGCGCAAGAGAATTGGAAACGGTTCGAATCGCACCAGTGACTTATGAGAGTATGGAGCCTGTCGCTCAGAAAGCAATGGCAAACTACTGAGCGTAATCTTGCCAAGAAATCAACAATCAGCTGAAAGATGCTGATGTTGACAGCAATGTCCTTTACATGATATGCAAAACATTTATTTATTTATGTTACTCCATCTTGACGATCTTTGGCATTCATATGGCTAGATATGTTTATTTTCTATGATTGTAACAATTCTACCACGCGGACAATCCATCCTAGCATAAATTACACTTACAAGCCTTCACTAACAAACATGACTAATCACCATCATAGACAACAAGCATAAGTACTCCTGCCTCATGATTTTCTTGGCAGTCAACATACGATCATTGCTGGAGTGTTATCGATGTTGTAATATCCCGTTTATGGTAATGCTAGCAAGCTCGGTTTGCATCATCAATTGTTAGGTTATTATGTATGCCTTAGGGCAAAGGAAACTACTCCGACAGTAGGATCAACACCATACGCAATGAAACAGGCCAGTAGGATAGAACAATCGTATCTAGAAGTAATTTTCTACCATCTCGTGAATAACTGGTAATATCTTACCATAGATTATCGAAACCTATCTGGACGCAGAGGTGTTTCCAAGGCACCAGGGCCATGTTTTATACTGGCCAAGACTAATAACACGTCCTAATCGTGCGCCCTGGGCAACAGGTCCCTTCGGGGTCCTGGCTAACTTAGTAGGATCGCTGATTCTTTCGAGTCGGAGAGTATCTGCCTGCACGGCGAGGAACCACTAGTCTGCACACCAATAAGCTAGACATGGGACAACAAATGCGAAGAAAAGATCGTCCTATGACAGTGGGAACAATTTACTGAGAGGATGCAGTGCGCGTGACAACAGACAAAAAGAAAGGGGAGGCGTTTCTCCAGAGATTTTTAGAGCAGACCAATCATAATGATGCGGATACCAGGGATGCAGTTAGCGAGAAGTTATCTGGCACAATGGAGAATATGTATTATGAAGATATCATACGGGTTGAAGATGTTAAACATATTTTGAAAAAGGCAAAAGACACGGCACAAGGGCCCGATGGTGTTAGGTATGGCCACATGAAGGTTTTGAGCGATGTAGACCTGAAGGAGATGACCGAATGCTTTAACCAGATCATTAGGACAGCATCAGTACCGCAGGATTGGTTACATAGCTATCTCATCCCTCTCCCAAAACGATTCGAGGATCATTCACAGCTTAGCGGCTTTAGGATCATCACCCTTCAAAATACATTTGTGAAGGATTTAGAGAAGATAGTCGCTGTCAAGCTGCAAGAGTATTTGGAAAGGGGGAAGCTTCTTCCAAGAGCCCTGGGGAGCTACAGGCCAGGAAAAGATACCTGGTCAAATGCAGCCACTTTTGCCTTTGACGTTTATGAGGGGTTCCAGAGTAGACAGGAAACGATGGCGGCAGCGCTTGATCTCGAGGATGCGTACAACAGAGTTCGCTATGATATTTTGATGACCGCACTGATGGAGTAGGGGTCAATCCCTGGTTGGTGAACTGGATAGCAGCCTTCCTGTATTCTCGTCGGGTTGCTCTCCATCTGGGTTCATGGACATCAGAGCCACATATTTTAACCCCGGGACTGCCACAGAGATCTGCAATCTCACCGGTGCTCTTTAACGTGTATACGAGCAAGATTGCAAACCTAGAAGCACCAGGGGTTGGAAGGATACTAACATTTGCAGATGATATTCTTGCATATAGGCAGGGGAGAGATAGGGAGCAAACAGCCCAGGAGCTACAGGCGACAGTAGACAAAGTGATTGACAGTTGCACTGAAATGAGTGCTGTCATCCACCCGGAAAAGGCAGCTGTTTTGTGGTGCTCTCTGGACAACAGGATTGTGAGAACTGATGTCCCAAGCCTCACGATAGATGGTAGAAGCGTCAACAGAGAGAACAAACTGAAGTATCTGGGAATCACATTTGACAGGAGCCTGTCCTTCAAGGACCATGTGGAGTCGGTTGTGACAAGATCTCAAAAGGGACTCAATGCACTTAAAACTATGGCTGCAATGGACACAGAGCAGAGAATGCTTTTCACACTATACCAGCACTTGATTCTCTCAGTGATTGATTATGGACTAGGACTGCTCACTGTCTCAAAGTGTCAATTGGTGAAATTAGAGCGCATACAGAACGAAGCTATGCGGGTCATTCTGGGATGCACCAGAGACACCCCAGTCGTGTGTATGCGTTACATCCTTGGTTTGCCGACTGTTGCTGGTAGGCTCAAGGTGATGCAGGCGAAGGCATACCTCAGAGTAGTTGCTGACACAGATCACCCGTTGCATGAGGCGCTGGACGTAGTTAAGGGTCAGCGACTGATAAGAGGGAAATCATGGATGGCTCAGGCGGAGGATACGATCAGACAGGTGTGCATCTTGGAGAACATTAGGCGAGGAGAGGAGTGGGTCAGAGTGCCAGCGGAGCAGTCAGACTTGTGCAAAGTTATAATCACATTAAGCCGGGAGTGCAGAGAGTGGCCAGCAGGGGCCACAGAAGTGGAAATCCAGCAACTAATTCAGGATAATGCTCGCCCGGGTGATGTGATTATATACACAGATGGTTCGGTGTTGAGAGGCAGGAGAAGTGCATGGGGGTTCTTAGCAAAAGCTAATGGTCGCCGTTTGGTGCAGGAGAGCCTGGCATATGATACCATAACATCTGGCTTAAGAATGGAGGTGGAGGCGGTCAGTGCAGCTTTCCGCTGGATGGAGAATACAATACACACACACATCGTGATTGTATCTGACTCAGAAAGTATGCTGAGTAGGGTGAGGACAGGCAAGCTTCGTGCAGAGTGGCTTGCTTTGCTTTGGAAGTCACGGGTGACAAGCATCGTCTGGATCTTTTCTCCGGGGCATGCTGGTGTGCTGGGGAATGAACAGTCGGACAGATTGGCTGGCTCTGCAAAACTTGGTGGAGTATTGATGCATGATAAGGAAGACGTGGTTGCAGCCTTGTGGGAGCAAGTGTACACCTCGGAGGAGTAAATGGATCACCATGGTCTGGCAAGAATGCGACAGCGAGGGGTGACGAGGGGATCTGGCCGACAATCGACGCTCATAGGAAAGGCGAGACGGACATATAATCAGATTGCTACTGGTACTATTAGTTTTGGAACTCTTTGCTGGCTGCTGAGTATGGGGACGGTGCGCTTACGGGAATGCCCTGAATGCTGTGATGTCGGTTCCTAAATCAATCAAACATGGGACAACGGATACTCACGCACACCTCAGTCCGGTATGACATCTCACTGATGTTGGACAACAGGATGTCTCCATCCGACATACGGAACTTTACGCTGGAGTTCACAGCCAGCGAACGCAAGCAAGCAAGCAAGCATCGAAACCTATCTAGCACATGGGGGGTTTAAATGCTGTGGAGTAAACTGTATAATTAGTACAATCAAGCAACGTATAACTATTTTTTTGTGGGGGGGGGGGGGGGGGGGGTGTGGAGACTTACCAAACCAAGATCTGTGTGCTCTTGTTTACACAGCCTGGGCAAATGTTTTAAATAATTGTGTAGGTGACAAACTGTGTTTAACGCCAATTATTTTTTTCCCCAAAAGTTTATGTTATACAACGCAATGTATCTTTACAAGGTGTGATGTGTGTTTCTTGTTTGTGTATATCACAGAACGTTGTCGTTTGTTAGTGTTAAGTGTCACACGTGTGAATAAAACAATTACATATATATACATTTATGATAATATGACATTTATGGCATAGTGCATGTAAACACGTTCCTTGCATATGCTTCATATCCACTTCCAAAAGCGGAATACTTGTTAACCTGTCCATCTCTGGTCTAACGCCAAAAGTGTCCAGATCCGTTCAGCTCAACGCTGTTCAAGAGAATAGAGTAGATTTCGACAAAGAGCTTCCCACTACGGTTATTCCCCCCCCCCCCCCCCCCCCCACCGCCTGTGCTGCGTTTTCATTGGTCGACCTCTGACCCCGCTGTTACGCTGCTAGCTGTACCATGACTAGACATTTTTAGTCCGGCGTGCTACACGTCGTCCCCCCCCCCCCCAATTGTTTTCCTTAAGGGGTGCACATATTTATATAATTATGGTTAAGATTATACAATATTTATAATTACCTTCATAATACTCTACTGGATGCATAATCAACTGAGGAGGAATTTCAAGTGCACCACGACATTCACTTGACTATTTCTGCTCTAACAATGAACTCACTCTATAATTGTTTGGGAGACACTGGTCAGTCGTCGCGGTAGTCTTAGGTTCGATCCGTGTCAAGGATATTTCGAATTTACAAAGACCCAGCCCAACATGGGTACCAGGAAATGTGTTGTGAAGTAAAGGCGGCCGGTCTATACAAGATGGGTCTAGCCTCCCCCACCCCCACCCCCACATATGATCATGAAATGGGTCTTTAGTTTAACAAAAAAAATGTTAGTGGAGTCTAGGTGGTCTAGTGGTCTGGGTTCAATCCCCGGCAGAGGCAGGCTCATTTTCCCCGACCAGTGTGGCTATGGGGTCGATCCAGTCTCATTTACGTGGCAGAAGGTAACTGTAAGAATATTCTGGAGATTAGGGAGAGAAGGGCAGATGACGGGGAAGGGAACCAGAGACCTCACCTCATATGTTGTGGTCTATAGTATGTGAAGGTTTAACACATCATCAATGGCCGTATCTACAATGGGATTATGTTTACAGTTGTTAGGAGCCACTGTATCGTTGTTGTTAGAGTGCTTGCCTATGAGGACGATGGTGTCGGTTCAACCTCTGACATTGACAGGGTTCTTGTGGTTGGTTGACCTTGAGATGCCTCAAACCCGTGGAGGACACGTGACCAACCTAGGCCTAAGCTCTGCCAATCTGTATGGGCCTTTTGACGAGTCAGCACGGCACATGATGATGATTGCTCTACAGACACGGTTATGTCTCCTGCATCCACCTGTTTCCTATATTCGTGATTATTGTTGCTGTAGAACATGTTCAGCTTACCCCTTTCACTTGTATGAGTGCCAATCAATATATGTGAAGTTATTTCTCATGTTATTTCAGTGGTATGACATGTATAGAACCGTCTGATTTTTCTGAACGTTTGCCGCAGCACTTGGCTAAGCCATCCAACGTCTTCCTTTTGTATCTCTAACACACACAATCTTCTTGGTTGTACAATGTACTCTACGGTCTGTCTATCTCATCGTCATCATCAAAATGGCGTAGTTGGCTAGATAACATCTAGAAACGGAAAAACGACATCCATAAATATCTGCATGTATAGTATATGCCTTATGCAGGAATGTGTGGCTGCTGGTTTTGCTAGTGAGTGCCGTTTCCATCGATGATGAACTGTGTTTTCGAGGAGGACTTCTGTGTTGGCATTCTGGCGACGGCATTATTTACAGTAAAATGTTTCTTTACATCTTTCGAGGTTGTTTTGTTGCGTGATCAATACAGTTCGGAGAAAAAATGGCCTGGCTGGCTAGAAAATATCTAGAAACGGAACAACAATATCTTGAAACATCGAGACTTTGTAGGGAACATCTGGTTGGGCAAGTGACTACCAATTCCATCAAGGATGAACTCTATTTTTCGTAGAGGATTTTTGTGGTGACATTCTGGCGGTAGCATTCTGCACAGTGTACCTGAGAGGGCCGTTGTTTGTCGAGACTCCTGTCTTTTCCACTTTTCACATGGGACAGGGGAAACATTTTATGTGATGTTCACTGACACGGGAACGAAGCATAATGTGAAAGACCCTTTGCTGTGATGTTGGAACCGCGACTAACGACTAACTAACGACTAACGTTATTGTCACACGTCGTTCTTGATGATAATATCAAGAAGTTCTTACGATGATATGTTCATGATCTTGTCGTGTGATGGTCGTTGTCTAGGTAACGATACTCATGGTGTGTCAATGGAGATATATAACTGTCTTGCAATATAACTCACCCCCGCAGTGCATATTCACCAGACATTAAACAAGATTCCGTTGGCGCACATAATCCTTTATTACAGAAATAAGACGGACAGACGGAACATGTTTATACATTCAGAAATAATGTAATCCATAGAATATAATATCCTCCTCACAATTTAACCAGCACACATCAATGCCTTCTCAAGCCTGCTTCATATCAAATCCACATGACATTTAGTCCAGCTACTATCCACGGCTGGATCTCCTACAATACAACCCACACATTGGGTCGGAGCCACTGCTCAACTATGTAACCCACTCTGGGTTTTGGCCCTCACTCCCTATAGAACCCACTCTGGTTCAGGCCTGTCTTCACAACTAGGAGAACAACACAACACGGAGATCTCTAACTCCACTTCTCCTTAGAATACCGACCAGCTCGGCATCTACACATCAACTGTCCTGAAGTCCCTTGACTTCACACAAAACTAAACTGTCCTTCCCCCATCCCCCTGGGAGATTTTCTCTACCCTCACTATTTTATTTCTCACGACTGGCTGTTTTCCCCATAGCCAGGTCAGTCACTTTACTGTCTCCCACTTTCATCTCCATTCTTTCTCATGCCCGGTCACTCAACTCAATGTCAATGACCCAGGCTTATGTCATCACCCCCCTCTTAAAAGAAAACTTCGTTTTCAAATATTGGGAGACTGCACTTACTAAACATGTGACCCAGACATATTGCCTGGGTAGCCCTAAGTATGGCTCCATCTCACTTTAGCTACCACCATAAATAATACATCAAATGCTCATAGTACACTCCCATATTCCCCACACATAAATACAACCATCTTTCTATCTTGTGTACCAATGCATGAACTAATACATCACATAATAATAATACATCATAGGAAAGCATTATACTTATGTACCCACATGTCTCTTACTACTTCACGACCACACAATACTATTTGTGTACCGACCCTATATCGGGTGCTTCTGTTCTTGCATTAACCCACCTCTGATTCCTGTCGATGCTGTGTCTACCTTTCATGTACCCATGACTCATGGTACCTCTACAATTACAACATCTGTTTGCTATCCCTAGCCCTGGGTCAGTAATGTCGCGAAAACTCTTTTGACCTAACTCAACTTTCCTATCTGCATATTGCACACTTGAGTCTCTGTTTAGTCTGAACTCTTTATTCAATCTTGGCCCATATACCTGGCACCTTGCTTTCTGCTGCCTACGCCTTCTGCCTATGTGCCCTGCACATGCACTAACCTGAGCTGTTCTAGTATATCGTTCTCTACGTACTACGGGTACTACTCCTTGCCCACATGCAGTTCCGCCATCTGAAAACCTGCGAGTGAGAACATTGTTCTTCCTCTCGAAGCACCATCTACCTTTCTTAGACTGCCTATGTTCTACTCTCCTACACCCTTGGGAACATTTGTTCAGAGTAGTATCTTGTCTCTGGGAATCACTAGCACTATATTTGGGATCCCTTCTCATCTGCTCAGCTGTCCTATCCTTGTCCTGAGTTCCTGTGTCTACTTCAAGTGCCTCTTCTACCTCAGCTATACTCTCTAATTTAGGTTCTCTTGTGGTAACTACCTCATTACTGCTTACACTATATTTTTGGTCCCAATAAACTACTTCCTCTTCTGTACAATCTTTAACTCCTATAACATTTCCTATGATCAAATCAGCCACTGGTGAGTCCAAAACACACGCTGTCACTCTTCCAGTGATATATGGTGTTTTTACTGTTATTATGGCTAATGGGTAGAACTCTACTGTCCCATTAAATGTTATGGATCTAATCTTTTTCCCTGTATAATCCGAGGGCTGTACTAAGCTCTTTCTCACCCCGATGGACGTACATCCGGAATCCCTAATTGTTAACGCTGGCCTATCATTAACAAACCCATGATGCATCTTCAGACTTCCTCCTTCATGGACTGCTGATCCTGCTTTCACTGTATGACCACATATTAAGACTGGCTGACTGTCTTTTTCAAAAAGAGGTTTGCACCCACTACAATCTTCATTGTTCAGCGTCTCAATTACTTGCGCTGCATTTGAGTGCTCTGTTTCTCTCATCCTACATTGATGGCTGAAATGCCCCTTCCTTCCGCATTTGAAACAAGTGATCTCCTTCCTTGCGTTACTTGTTGGCTCACTGGCTGGCTGCATGTCACACTCCGCTGCCTTGTGTCTCCAGCTCCCACAATTCCAACATCCGGCATAATTTGGACGTCTCTGGAAGTTCCCTCTTCTATATGGGTACCGTCCTACTCTACCAACATTGTTTCCTCGGAAACCATTATCTTGAAGTTCTTGCTGCTCACCTTTCTGTGCTGAATCCACACTTTTCGCCCTTGGTCTGATGACTGGATTCTGGTCCTGTTTAGTGTACGCTGCACAGACTATTTCCTCACTCATTAGTTTCCCAATAGAACTGTTAGGATGTGCAGTCATATACAACTTTGCCCTAACTGAGACATTGTGTCTATGTCCTTTGGCTTCCGTTCCTCAAAGAACGCCACTAAATTAGAATTGCATGCAGATACTACCTTGTCTCTTAACATTAGATCTACTAATTTATTAAAATCTTTCCCTACTTCTGCGAGCTCCATCCATTTGTTAAATGCATTCTTTACAGTGTTAACAAAGTCTGTGAAATCTTGATTTGTCTCTGGCACTAACTGTCTAAACTTTGTTCTATATCCATGTTCAGTTAGTTGGAACTTTGTCAGCAAACGTTGACGTAAGATAGTGTAGTTGTTTCTTTCTTCTACAGGTAAATTGAACATGGTGTCTAGTGCCTTGCCCGTAAGAAACTCGCCAAGTCGCATCGCATACTCTTTCTCTGGAATACCTAACGCTTTGGCTGATGCCTCGAACCTGGCCAAATAATTTTCAAGTTGGTCCCGGTCTGTAAAATATGGCAGTTTTAATCTCTGTGACGACTGCGACGGTCTTCTGCTTTCCTCACTTTGACCTTTCGAAGAAAGTTCTAGTTTTCTTAACTCGATTTCAGTTTGCATCTGACACTTGATCTTCTCTTTCTCAATTTCCATTTCAGCTAACTTTACTTCCTGTAGACGTTTGTTTTCCATTTCAGCTAGTTTTATTTGTGTCTCTTTCTCTTCCTGTAGACGCTTGTTTTCTATCTCAGCTAGTTTTACTTGTGTCTCTTTCTCTTCCTGTAGACGCTTTGCCTCGCGTTCATTCTGCCTCTCCTCTCTTTCCGTGTGTTTTTGTTCTTTTGCTTCTGCATACTCCTGTAACTCTTTACCTTTCAGGCCTATTCGTTCACCTGCTTCAATATATTCCATTAAAGTAGGCATCTTGTACTTGTGGACACGTTGCTGTCTGTCAGCCAACTATAAATGTAAAGACTCTGCTACTAGTCTTTGTGTGCCCTCCCTAAGTACACCACTACTCCTTGTGTACGTAAATTCGTAGTGCTAAAATATCACTCTGTACTCACCCAGTCACTCTATAAGCACTAGATAGTGAGGGAAAATATCCTCCCTAATCCCTCGCATATATCTATAACAAATAGTTGTATAATATTTCTGGAAATATTGTTAAACATACATATAAATACATATACAAAACGAATGAATGATAACACTAAGTGTTTTCTCTAAAAACGTCAGACTCACAAGCCAAGTACACGGAGACGGTGATCACAAAGAAATAAACCACAGTAACAACCACAAGCTTGTGTAGGGACATCCACAGTGCGTGTAATATCTAAAATAAACTGACAAAGACCACTAGACAGTAGAAAAGGACAAAAGATCACTATAATACCATATATCCGACCACAAGAAATATCATATGTAAATATAACGAAAAGAAAAAAGAGAAGAAAAAAAAATATAGCATCAATTTATACACAGATCTGACGCTAAACACAAACTGGCACGTTATATAATTCAGGACCGTCCCTGCAGAACCAAATAAACCGACCTTTCGATTTTCTTCCCAGAAATTATATATGGTTCACCTCAGAAATTAACTTTTCGCCCTGTCTCCCGGCCTTCGAGAAACAACACAAAAATCCCCTACACTTGACAAACACTGGACCACATACAAATAATTGCGTAACACCCGACAACAATAAATATGACGATGGGAGCAAAAAAAAAAAATAATGTGCAAATGGTTGGCCGACAAATATGTGCCTATAATCCGTCGCCAAAAGTTCTTATTTTGTTCGTGTTAATAGTTATTCGCAATCCGCTGGAAATGTCTACGACACTAGATTTCAAAATGACTGATTGATTTGTTGAGTGGTTCCTGAATTCACGTGGTGATCACAAGTTCCAACTGTCGACAAAAGTTGAAGATGATAGTGATATCCAAACTGTTCTGTCTCGACACAGTCCGTAACGTTATTGTACTTTCTCTGGACGTGGTGACACCACAGTAATAATCCAAAGTGTTCTTTCGATATGTTGTTACTTTCGTTGCGGAGATGGCGCTTTGCTGTATCATAAATGTTATGGAATGCCGTTTAAAGACAAAGTTCAACCGAAAAATTGGCAGCCCATGTCCAATGCTTTAACTCTGAACAGTCGGTTCTTTTTGGCAACTTATGCACCCTTGTGTGCGGTGATGACATGTCATCCTTCGTTGTAACAATAATTGCTCATGACAGAGTAATGATAACGATAGTAGAACAGTTCAACAAAGACGAAACATAGAATCTGGCTTTCTTTCAAAACAACCTTGTTTATCCAGATCTCCTGTGGAAAATCCCAGTAACTTTCCACTGTCCCCAACCTTGACCTTGCCGGACACCTCAAGTCAGTACCTCAGTCTTCTTTGTCACAATAATCCACACTGACTGTCTGTAAAATGACCGGACACTTTTCCGTCATACAAAAAACACTTTCCACCCAACCTCTCAGCCCCGACACGGCTGCTCTTTTTTAATTTCCGTGGAAAATCACACTTTCCACTGCTGCCCTAGCACGGCTGTGGTAGGGGTTAACGTAACTTTCCCCCGTACCTGGACGCTGGTGTCTCCACCCGTCCTATTTGCTGCGTCGATCAATCTTAAATTGTCGACCTGCGAACACACAGTGCGCTTGTCTCGCACACACACACCTGTCAATATCTTTGATTTTCTTCAATCCTGTCTTCGTCACACCCACACACACCTGTCAGGGTATCATCCAGCCAGTATCATGGCGCCGACTTTTATGTGACTCGTCTGCTGGCGCTTTCGTCTCTTGACCTATAAACACAGGCGCCTGTCTGCGTTAATTCTCTGGCGTGCCCGCTAGCGTCGCAATAACGTGTGCTGACTGTCCGTTAATTTACCTGTAGTGTGACCTTCACGTAAACCGTCTGCTGGCTTGAGTCTTGACTTTCGTCTGTTTTTCGTGGACAAAACTTGGCCCTGTAATCACCTGTTTTGCTTGTGATTTCTGCAGCGTATATTTCTCCGCTCGCTGACTAGTTTGATGGAACGAAGTCACAGATAATAACTCCTCTCTCAGCGAAGAGCCCACAGATATCTCAGAATTACACCAATGTCCATAGTGCAATGGGTTTCCCGATCGGACGAGCTCTCAGAATGTAACACGTCGTTCTTGATGATAATATCAAGAAGTTCTTACGATGATATGTTCATGATATTGTCGTGTGATGGTCGTTGTCTAGGTAACGATACTCATGGTGTGTCAATGGAGATATCTAACTGTCTTGCAATATAACTCACCCCCGCAGTGCATATTCACCAGGCATTAAACAAGATTCCGTTGGCGCACATAATCCTTTATTACAGAAATAAGACGGACAGACGGAACATGTTTATACATCCAGAAATAATGTAATCCATAGAATATAATATCCTCCTCACAATTTAACCAGAACACATCAATGCCTTCTCAAGCCTGCTTCATATCAAATCCACAAGACATTTAGTCCAGCTACTAACCACGGCTGGATCTCCTACAATACAACCCACACATTGGGTCGGAGCCACTGCTCAACTATGTAACCCACTCTGGGTTTTGGCCCTCACTCCCTATAGAACCCACTCTGGTTCAGGCCTGTCTTCACAACTAGGAGCACAACACAACACGGAGATCTCTAACTCCGCTTCTCCTTAGAATACCGACCAGCTCGGCATCTACACATCAACTGTCCTGAAGTCCCTTGACTTCACACAAAACTAAACTGTCCTTCCCCCATCCCCCTGGGAGATTTTCTCTACCCTCACTATTTTATTTCTCAGGACTGGCTGTTTTCCCCATAGCCAGGTCAGTCACTTTACTGTCTCCCACTTTCATCTCCATTCTTTCTCATGCCCGGTCACTCAACTCAATGTCAATGACCCAGGCTTATGTCAGTCATCATCATCATCATTATCAAGTGTGTTGACTCCTGAAGTGGACATAATTATAATTATGCTTCTCTTTTATTAAAGTGACAACAGTGATGACCATCTTACTTTTGTATTCACTGTGGCATAGTCAATAGCACACTTGCCTGTCAAGGCAGTGGTCAGGATTCAATTCTCAGCAATGCAGCGTTTGTGTCCCTACCTTACAGTTCTGGGTTCGAACCTGCCTCGCGGGGCCAGACACTGTATTCCCAATATTTCGTAACTGTACTAAATTATGTTAATGTGACATTATATAATAAATTATCGCCATTTATATTCTGCAGGTTGCAAGACGACAAGACACAACAAAAGGTGAGCTACTCTGTGATATGAAATATTCCTTTGGCAGAAACTTCAGCATAGAAAGATAATGATATAATAAAATAAATATCTTCTTCTTAATCTATTATTTCTTCTAGAAGTTGCATATCCCTTACAGGACACTGCAGTCAACACCAGCATTCTACTGCCGTTGTTGATGTCTTGGCAAGTTTACGTTCAGTAGTTTACCATTGCTTTCTGAACGACTGGTTCCCATAGCAACACTTTAAAACTAGCGCGACACGGCTGCTGCCAAATCGGCTATCGCTGTGTTTCGAACGCGGGTAAGGGGCATTACGAATCGCGTCCACAACGCCAAGGCTACGGAGACCGGCTTCCTCTCTTTACATCATTTATTTTACAATGGTTTTGCAATGTAAATGTCACATGCCTAAAAGACAATTGATGTGTGAAACACGTGTGGTTGGAAGAGCAGAATGTAAGACGGACTTGCGTGCCCAATTCTTTACCCTTTTTGAAAATAAAGTTAATTTATTCGCTCGTCTCCTTCCACAGCTATGTTTAAATTTCCGACATAGAACTGCAGTGTTTGTTTTTCTGTGTTAGATTGTTTGTACATCACAGACGAGCAATTCTTTTGTAAAGCCCACATTATATAACCTTCATTTGAATTTCTGGTTGTTTTGTAATTATTTGTTCATTTTGTTAAATATCCATGATTCTGTACTAAACAATATTACAATCTCTCTCTCTCTCTCTCTCTCTCTCTCTCTCTCTCTCTCTCTCTCTCTCTCTCTCTCTCTCTCTCTCTCTCTCTCTCTCTCTCTCTCTCTCTCTCTCGTTAAAGTTAAGGGGGGGGGGGGGGAGAGAATAGGCAGGGGAGACCAAGAGAGAACAGTTTGACATCATGCAAGAGGAACATCACAATTAGAATCGACTGACTGTACTTGAGACAGAAGTCTCTGCACAGACATAATCACCAACACCACACGGCATGGACTGTAAGATGAACATATGCAGGCTTGTCCATAGGACATATTTTTCTGTCCCATCCCATACCATGGTAATTTATGTCCGTCCCATCCCTTCCCATCCCATGGGACATTTTCCATGGGATACCATGTTCAAGCCTGAAAATATGTACTGACACAGTTTATGACAATGTAATTCTCTTAACAAAATTAAAGTGACATATATTCCCAAGCACGAGTTCAAACACAAGTGGCTGTTTTAGAGCTGTGTTGTTTTTATTTTACTGTGTTTGCGTCAGTGAAATATTTGACGCAAGCGCTAATGTTTACCAATATGTGTCGTTTCCTTAGACGTATTTCCAGGGGCCTATGCAGACATGAAGAAATCGTCAACTGTGTCCGTTCACAAGCAGATGGTATCAGAAACCTGGGACTCACTGACAGGTATGTTGAACAGACAGACAAACCGTGTCCACGCATAAAGACTGGGAACTAGGGCTCGTATGCACACAGCGACAAATCTTGTCAATACATTTACACAGACAAATATTGTTCTCATATAGACACAGCCAGTCTTCTAAAAGTACTAGAGAGTTTAGGAAATGCCATCATGTCCCCTATAACTGCCTCTCCAAGAGGTAGAGGATGGAAAACATACCACGATGTGGCGAACTCAGATCTGTGGTCAGAGAATCGACCAGAATAAGGGGACAACTTTGCAGGTGAGCAGAGCAGGGCACTTATTTGTCCGTACAGTCGGAAATTACTGTCAAAGACAGATATAAAACGCACTCTTATAGATGTGGAAATATAGGGGGAACAACTACATTATCTTCCCACAATTTCATGAATGTCCGTAGATTTGAATCAAAGAACGACCATAATGGCTGTCTTAGGACAGCCACATCCGGTAGTGACTGTCACGAGTCACAGGTGACACCAGATCGTCATAAAGCTACTGATGGCAAAACTAATGATGCTGGATGGACTAAGATTGAGGGATGATGGTATGTCATCAGCAGAGTTTATACAGAACACCAATGAGTTAAATCTATGTAGATACATGAACGCCAACGCCAAATGGCAAGGCATAGGATGATGATGATGATGACGATGAGACATAGCCAAGTCGTATCCTCTACCGTCGCCAGGCGAGGTACATGGCAAGAACTGTCCTAATCTCCTTTTCGGTATGAAGTTTAGGAGGAAAAGCATTCAGATATATTGACTGGCACTCATAGAACTGGATGAAAGAAAACGATATCAGTAAATTAACTGGACAGAATCGAAGTTATAAGGCGCTTGCGTACCAACGCCACGTTTCTTTTCATTAAGCGTTAAACACTGGTACCAACCAATCGTGCCACTTCCTCAGATGTTCTTAGTTTGCAAGATGCAGCATAACGGTTCAGTGTGTTATCGTTGTTATAGATCTAGCATAGCGGTTCAGTGTATTATCGTTATTGTTATAGATCCAGTATAGAGTTTCAGTGTATTATTGTTGTTGTTATATATCCAGTATTGAGTTTCAATGTGTTATCGTTGTTATAGATCCAGCATAACAGTTCAGTGTGTTTTCGTTGTTGTTATAGATCCAACATTAGGCTATAGTGTTTTATCGTTGTTGTTGTAGATCCAACATTAGGCTACAGTGTTTTATCGTTGTTGTTATAGATCCAACATTAGGCTACAGTGTTTTATTGTTGTTGTTATAGATCCAACATTAGGCTACAGTGTTTTATTGTTGTTGTTATAGATCCAACATTAGGCTACAGTGTTTTATCGTTGTTGTTATAGATCCAACATTAGGCTACAGTGTTTTATCGTTGTTGTTATAGATCCAACATTAGGCTACAGTGTTTTATCGTTGTTGTTATAGATTCAACATAAAGGCTCGGTGTGTTAACGTTGTTGTTGTAGATCAGACATAAGGGTGCATGTGTTATCGTTGTTGTTATAGATTAAGTATAACGTTTCAGTGTGTTATTGTTGTTGTTATAGGTTCAACATAACGGATCGGTGTGTTATAGTTGTTGTTATAGATTCATATACCGTGTCAGAGTGTTATTGCTGTTGTTATAGATCCTACCGCCTAAACTTTCATCCTGTGGGCACCAGGACATCTCTTGGAGAGTAAAGGCTGTCAGTATGATCCTGATCTCATCACCCACCCAGTGTCGATCAGTTAATAAACACATGGGGTTAGCACCATGCGCCCTTTTGTCTGTAAGGTGTATAAAATGGTCTTTTACTTTAAAAAAAACAAACAAACTTTCATGCATGTTAGTTTTATGGCGTCTTTTTTTATAAAATAACTCACTCCATATATATGTGCGAGTGTGACTGTTTAAGCCAGTAAATCAGTGGTTCTCAACCTTTTTTGAGCCCATGCACCCCTTCACCAAATATTCAGAATGCCACAACCCCCCCCCCCCCCCCCGTTTCGTATATTCTCCCTATAAATCCCCCTCACCCGCGCCTACACAGTATACGTAAAAAGTACAAAAGGAAGCTAAATTTAACACATACCAGATCAAGTCTAGACGTCTGAATAAAACGTGATTTTGGGGTCTACTTACGTTATAAAACGAGTTTCAGAAAGGCGAGAAGTACAGAAATGTAAAGTATGGAGGGAAAGCCAATATCAAGTAATCGGTTCTTGTATTAATGCAATCTTGAAATAATCTACATCCCCCCCCCCCCCACCCCACCGGAAACCCTAAAATTCCCCCCTGGGGGAAATTGCCCACCGGTTGAGAACTACTGCATATAGAGTATCTTCAATTAAAATGTGCAAACATCATACACATATCTAGAAACTTTGTTCCGAAACAGTTTTCAGCTTTGGGTCTTTGATGTGATAAGACATTACATGTTGTAGGCCTGAGTGCGCGGAGCAACAGGTGGCCAGTCTTTCCCTCATTTTAGTAGGCCACGAGTCCAGGCATCGAACCCGCGTCGGACAGGACTCTTGATATTATCAGCGCAGTTTCTTATCAACATCGCATACACACTCACTAAACATGATATATGTGTAGCGAAAGAAATGCTAATCTTTATGGAAAGGTGATGCCAAAAATTGACAAAAGAACAACCTTTGCATTGAAAATAAAGGTTAATAAATCAAAATCTCTATGGACAGGAACAGACTGAACAACGAAAGTAAAGTAGTGAGCGCAAGAGAATTTCCTGAGGCAACATCGGGAGTGACATTGGACATTGAAACAATCAAACACATGGGCCTTTTAATATAAATGTTACAGAAGAGTATTAACGATGAATGAATCTGCAAGGTGTGGAATGCGCCTGGCCCTGCAGCCAGCAGGGTTAGGATCGGCTAGCCTCTCCAAGGAGGGGTGAAGAGCGAAACTTAGTAGCCTGCCGATGACCCGCAGACTACACATGTCAACCCCCACCTCCATGCGGTGCAGACAGGGCAACAATGACCGCGAAGTCATGGGCTAACAGGGCTATAGCTCGCCATACGGGATGGACTCCCTGTGGTCAAATTAGTGTCCTAAACCTGCGAGTGGCCTAGCAAGCCGGCAGGGAATCTTCATACTGCTCGTAGAAAAACTAAGAAGTATAAACGGACTGACCCAAACGGATATCGACCTGAAATAATTAACAGCGAATATGGAGAACCAATAAGTGAACAAAAACAAATCCTAATAAGATGGGAGCAGTATTTCGAACAACTTCTCAACATCCCATCAAATGTCACAGGAATTCAAGAGACCTACACAGATTTCACCGTAGAACTAGAACCAGACATACTAAAAGAAGAAATTATAAAGCCATCAGATTAGCCCCATTGAACAAACCACCAGGACAGGATGAAATACCAAATGAACTAATTAAAGCAGCAAGAGAAGTAGGAACAGCTTGGCTACATAGACTATTCAACCATGTTTGGGTAGAACAACAGACACCACGAGACTGGGGAAACGCCATAATTATCCCAATTTGGAAAAACAAAGACAGCAAAAGAGACTGCATACAATACAGAGGCATTTCACTGTTGAGTCATACTGGGAAAATATTTTGCAAACTTCTTGAAAATAGATTACGAACTACTTTAGAACCTCAGCTGAGGGAAACACAACTTGGATTTAGGAAAATCAAAGGATGCACAGATGCCATTTTTGCTATTAGACAACTTATAGAAAAATCAATCGAATTCAATGAAACACTCTACTTAGCCTTTGTCGACCAAGAAAAGGCATTCGATTCGTGAAAAAATCCCGGCATCACCGGGGCTTGAACCCGGGACCTCCAGCACTCGAGGCGGACACCAATACCTCGAGATACTCATTGGACAAATAGCACCAATACTACAGAACAAACATGTATCAATAACTATTAAGAAAGCAATCTTCCTACCAACTATATGTTACCAATGCCAAATCTGGATAATAACAGAAACAGAGAAAAGAAAATCACAACAACAGAAATAACGTTCCTGAGAAGAATACTCAGTGTATCAAGAAGAGATAAGATCAGAAATGAAGTAATCAGTACTAAAGTGGGGATTAAATCAGCACTAGATTTTATTAGAAAGCAGTAAGTCAAATGGTTTGGCCATGCAAGCAGGTTACCAGTCAACAGCATACCACAACAAGCAATGATGTACAGACCAGATGGAAACAGAGGAAGAGGCCGACCACGTGCACGTTGGACGGAGAGAATAACAGAGTCTATGGGAATATCGATATATGAAGCCCATAATCGGGCATGCTCACGATATTTATACTTCACCTCGACACCACAAGGTACAAGAGGAACATGATGAGATGAGATGAGATGAGAATCGGACATAAAGAAGAGAACAAACAGATCAGAACTCAGTATAGAAGAAAACTAGTTATTAATGCAAATACAAATGACGAACATGAATTATTATGAGCATGTGAACGAATATAAATGTCTGGTCTAGAACAATAACGTGGGGCGTGTATCTTCAAAACGAAGAAGAGGATGCCCACAACATGGATAGCTTCAAGATGTGACAGATAATTGAGAAATTATGTTACAGTGGCACCGTTTCATATATATATATGTGTGTGTGTGGGTGTGGGTGTATGTGTGTGTGTAGGGGGGTGCGTGTGTGCATGCGTGCGTGCGTGTGGTAGTTGTGTAAGCGTGTAAATTAGTGTTTGTATAAACCCATAATTACATATCATGAATAACAATAAGATAGTTAACCACAAACACGCGTTCATTCTCTAATGTGTAATAGGTTATAGTGTTGTGAAGTTTGATCCCAGCAGCAACCAAGGCCTGGGGGAACAAAGCCGAGGCGTCACAGTTCTTGAAGACGGCATTGTCATTCTGAAAACTGGCACTTACTATATTTATAGCAACGTATTCTTCAATGTAAATGAAACAGGGAAAGCATCATCAAATCAGGTATGGTTTCCACTCTTCACTGATTCTTACATTACATGAGGCTGTAGTTCAGGATTGGTGTTTGGGTGTTCAGTTACTACTAAAGATTAGGGACTCATGTAATAGAACGACTGTGTTAAATAAATCTGAAAATTTTGAGGCGCGACCACATTGCCAAGATAGGATCGGATAACACGGGTTATGAAGAGATCATTAAAGAAACGTGGATTTTGGGTAATGAACAATGGAACATAATACATAAAGCAACGCGGACATCATAAGACCACACTATTCTATCTGAGATTGTTCTGCGTTAATAGGAAATGCAGATCATCACGTATACATTTTAGAGGTACATCAAAATCTGCTGATAAGTAAAATTAACTTGAAACTCAAGAAATACATATTTTTAAAAAAACATGGAAATAATTAAAATATAGGATATCTTAGAAATCAAGCAATTACGGAACAATTTATGGTCACAATCTCTAATAAGTGCGATGTCTGTCTGTGTAAAGGAGCGGATTATAATTATAACGTCTACACCCATTTAAAGGAGCGGATTAGAATTGCGTCTACATTCATGTAAAGGATAGATGTGAGGCTCGACATTCACGGCTAGTTAAGAAATAGATTATTGGTACGGCGTCCACGTCCAGCAAAGGACTGACGTGGTTCTACAACTTGCATGTTTATGTAATGGAGCGGATTAGCGGTACAACTTTCACATGTGGAGAAATTAATGGCATACAATAGGGTGTCCACCGTATTCTTTACTAAATCATGGAATAGTGGTTCTGATACTCAAGCTTCTCTGATAAGGGTGACATAATAGGAGGACCTGTGTGCATGCCATGCACTTCGAAAATTCCTCGTCATTTGGAAACATAACAGGTAAGACAACTTTTTAGGCGACATTCAAAAATAGAAAACGTGTCCACAAACAAGAATACTGATTTCCTGAATTGATCTGTGAAAATCGTGGTAACACAGAGGCTAGCATGTTTGGTCAGGTGGTCACGGATTACATTTATATCTAAGCGGATTTAAAAGAAGATCAACCTGGGCTCTATTGTCGACCCAGCCTAAAATAGGTACCGTAACGTCTTGGGTAGTAAAGGGTTGTTTTCATCACAGTTATCCCCGCTTCCGCGGAGCAGATAAATTATGTCCCCTATCTTCCAGTGTAAATATTTATTGCTGTTGTTACTACTACTGTGAGTGGCACCTTGCCGTCTTGACAGACAAAAGTATGTGGATTGGAATTTGGCAAAAATCCCATCGCACAATGCCTTGGCAGGGATTCAGAGAACATGTGTTGTCCATGCAGCATGATCCCTCTCTCGGTCTTGCCTTGTTTACTCCAGAGGAAAGGATAACATGTACGCATGGAACAAAGTAGGCTGCAGACGCTGGCGGCTCAGCGTCAAGCCTCCAAGAGCCAGAGGTGAGTCTCACCTCCAAGAGTAGGTGAGTGGTGGCCACACCCTCACAACCTGTAGGACTTGGCTTAGAGGCGTTCAGCCGTATCCCACAGCAGAGGGCCTTGTTACTACTATTACTATTACTAATTATACTAATACTACTACGACTAAGACTGCTGTTACTACAACTGCTGCTACTATTACTACAACTACTTCTGCTGTTACTACGTTTGATACTAGCACTTTACTACTACTGCTACTACTACTACTACTACTACTACTACTACTACTACTACTACTACTACTACTACTACTACTACTACTACTACTACTACTACTACTACTACTACTACTAATACTACTACTACTACTACTACTACTACTACTTTTGCTGCTACCATTATTATTATTGACATCATTATTACTTCTCTCATTATGTTATTTTATGCGTTTCCTGTCAACTCGTGTATTCAAAAATTGTTCTTAGTCTTCTGGATTGTCATCTCTCTCTCTCTCTCTCTCTCTCTCTCTCTCTCTCTCTCTCTCTCTCTCTCTCTCTCTCTCTCTCTCTTCTCTTCTCTCTCTCTCTCTCTCTCTCTCTCTCTCTCTCTCTCCTCTCTCTCTCTCTCTCTCTCTTATTTGTCTTATAAATGTTGCATTCATACTCTTGCTCTTTCTTTCTTTCTTTCTTATTTTTTTGTTACTTTAGTTCTTGTCCTCCACCCCGTCTTCCTCTTCTTCTTCACTTCCTCCCCATTCCTCTTCTGCCCAAATTTTCTCCCACTCTCCTCTTAATTGGTTTTTGTTCCACTGCTGCTGCTATTTTCCTAATATTGCTGCTGGTTGTACCTTATACTGTTCATATATTCTGACCGTCTACTTCTTATCGTCTGCAAGAAATGGTCAAGCCATGTACATCGCACAAGTCCGCAGTGGAACTCTAGAACTGGGATCCTACTGACGTTGGTCACCCAACAAAACTTGACAACCAGCGTCGCGGGTAACTGTTGCATGAATTTGATTTTGTGTGGTGTCCTTTTTTTTTGCTTCCTCGTTCCCACCCTGACCACGTTAATTTGTTTCGTTCGTTCACTTTGAACATTTACTTATAAGCCAGTGTTTTTCTATTCATCGTGTCCCCGGCCTTCAGCGAACCCACTCAGATTTTTGAGGTACTGTAATTGACGTCCCCACGTCAAGGACGAGAGGTCAACGTTTAAGTCCAACTGACCGGCATAGGGTGAGAACCCTTACAGCGTCCGTAACCTTTCGGCCACGCAATTTCCAATAAAAGTACTGGTAGTAATCAGTTTCAGGTTCATTTCATTCCTGTATAGTCGTTGGTTGTATTTAGCTGGTTGATGCCATATTATATGAGTTTTATTTGAAATGAATTGCAGTTACAATAATTGATAGATCTAATTGCAACAGAAAGTAAACATACAGGACTCAGTCTGAATCACATGAAAACACAAGCAATTATTATTACAATGAGATATTGTATACCGAAACGCATCATCAAAATGTATGGAACCTATCTGCAAAACATGTCAAAGTCATTTAAGTATTTATGTAATTTAATAATAGCAGATGAAAGATAAAAACAATAAAAAACGATAAAACAAAGATAATTGAAATATGTTGGTCACTTGAAACGTCACGAAAGTTTGGAGAGAACAATATTGGAAGGATATATGCCTGGGAAGAGAGGAAGAGGAAGGCCAAAGAGAAGATGGGTGCAGGATGTAGCGGATGATCTTGAGATGGGTGTATCAGACGCGGGACATCTTGCTTATGATCGAGAGGTTTTCGGGAAGGTTGTTATGGCAGCGAGGTTCTGCAAAGGATATGCTACTGAATGAATGCATGAATGAGATGAAAGATGTATTAAGAAATTAAATGCAGAACAGCCAAAGAAAATGCAACACATTTTACAAGACGAATATTCTCTGCAATTTATCTTTGTCCATATATGTAAGAAAAAGAGTTATTTAGAACTATATTGAGCCAATCTTGATGTAAGGAAGATAATAATGTACAGTTAGCTGACAAGTGTGGAATTATGTGGAAGCTGTGGAGATGTGGTGACATATGAGAATACCGTGGGCGGATATATAAGGAAGAACGAAGCCATCTTGAGAGAAGATAACTCACAAACTGAACGTGTTACTCGCAGCAGAACAAGGGAGTCCATATTCTTTGGACTTCTCGTGAGAGTATGTCATCGCAACAGGAAAGTTAGAGGGGAGAAGAGGCACGGGGAGACATAACTAAAACAGAAGATGCTTGACATTTTGAAATCATGGCATGGGCGTGCTTTATTTCTATTTTGAAGTGGATAGAAGAGAGTACGACAGATCGAACAAGGTAACGCTGAATGGACAGACGATTACATGTAGGAATAGTATTATTATAAGTGATCTACATCACGAAAGACCGAGATCTGCAGAGAGACATGCACGCCTACGCCATTTAGCAGTTCACATGATGATGATAATATTATATTCGTTTACATTTTATGTGAATGTAAGTTTATAGGTGTGTACAGACCAACCACAGTGTAATTCGTGTGTGTGTGTGTGTGTGTGTGTGTGTGTGTGTGTGTGTGTGTGTGTGTGTGTGTGCGCGCTGAGGATCATCCAAATAATTGTCGTAGACCATCCAGCATTGGTTCTCTCTGTCTGTCCTTGCCTCTTCTACCGCGGATGCTCCAATGGTCAAGATGTTCTCTAATGTCGCTCTTCTCCGTATAGGACCGAAGAACTATGCCTTATCTCATTCTTAAAGATGTGTACAGTGTTATACTTTCATTAGCCACTTCAAGGAGATTGTTCGTTAGTTACTCTCAGGTATGTATTCACAACATTCGTCTCGAAAATCACATTCCGCTGCCTGTTTTATTCTCCTCCTAGTCTGATTGTTCACATTTCAAGACTCACTGTCATACAGCAGAATATGTTCCATATAACATATCAGTTATCTCTTTCTGATATTCAATGACAGTGATTTATTACATAAGATAATTTTAAACTTAGTTAAATAGTCGGCAGATCATCCTCATTGCACACCGAACCATTCAGTCCATAAGTGCTCGGATCCCCTCCTCAGCAAATCCCACAGCGTGTAGCGGCTAACCACACCAGTTATGTGTTGGTTTATCAATCTTCATTGGCTTCCTGCATAGTGTTCTTGTTTGGCCATACCTCTTTTAATATGCTGTTCTCGCATCCTGACCATGGTCGTAGATTCACAGTCATCACTTGGTTCTTGCGAATGATTTACTTCTCGTAGAGCATTCAGAATGACAGCCTGGTCCATGGCGCGTCCGCCCTCCACAGTAGCCTTACCTGCGAGCTTGTCAGGTCCCGCTCATTCCCTTGTACACCGGCATGCCCTGGCACGAAAATGAAACTAATAATTTCATCTACTGACATGCAGCTGTTTCTTGGCCTACCTTGCTCTTAATCTCTGTCACGCATCTTCCATCTGGAGGTCAGCATGGCCGAATGGATAAGAATACTTGTTCTTAAACTTCCGGTGTGCTGATTGCGAGGTAGCGGGTTCAACCCCTATACGGTTCAGATGAAATAAAATGTTGACTTCTCGCCCTTGACTTTCGGGCGTAAATTACAAGTATTTCAGAAGTCGGAGTGGGTTTTTCTGATGGCGAGGGACACTAGTAATAGTGAAATCTAACCCACATGCAAACATCAGTCTCGTGTACTCTCCTGTAGTGGCAACTACTAGTCGTAGCAGCACGTGTACACAATACGCTCGAGTTTATAGCGAGCGAACGGGGAAAAAAAAAAAAAACATGCTTCCATCTGTTGTGATGATTACCTGTAAATAGTCGAATTGATAGATTTGGTTAAGCATTATTTGTTTTTTCAGTTGTAATATCACATTGTGGTGTTTTCTTTCTGTGAGATTTATAGTTATGTTTGTTTCGATATGCAAGGCTATTCTTTAGGTTTTCCTCTCTATTACTACAATGTCCAACAGTTGTTGCAGATCTTTTGTGTTTTCACTTATCAAGACACGCACTCATGCACAGAGAGACTATGTCTAATTTATTTGTACTAAATTTATTATGTCTTTCTTGCCAGGTGGAGTTTTCCCATTACAGTCAGGGGATTTCATTCAAGTATTTCTCAGCGATGTAGGCCTGGTACATTTTAACAGAAAGTCCTCTTATTTCGGCCTGGTCATGCTAAGCAAATAACATAAACCCCTTCCTCTGGATCAGCGATGGAAACGGGAGAGTCGACATATTTGTTAGAATGTAATATATTAAGAGACTTGTGCACTAGAAAGTTTGTGAAAGGCAACATAAATTAAACTTAGCAACAAACTTTAGAATATTAAGTTCTAATTTTAAATCAGTCAAACTGTATGTGTCAGAAAGCTTTCAAATAACTAAAACGATTACAAATAAACTACAAGCATTCATTAATTGGTTCCTGTGCAAAATATAATTAATTGAATGGTTCGACAGAATCACCAATGTGGAGTTTGTGGAGAGAACTAGGCAAATACCAGAGAACCAAACAAATTAAGAAAAGACGATGGAATGGGATAGGGCATACAATGAGACAACAAGAAAATAATATAACTAGAAAGGGTTATGTCTGGAATCTACAAGAAAATAGAGGAAGATCTAATCATACAAGAGAAGGGAAGTAGATACATAAATTAATGACATGGAGAGGGCACGGGCGAAGCTGCTTAGGATAGTTAAGGACAGGAGGGTCTATGCCTCATTGGAGGATAATAGGGTAGAAGTAGAAGAGGAAGGGATGTTTGTTATGTAGTTCTTAAAATAGCACAACGTTAAATAAATCGTTTTCAACTTACCTTTAATCATATATGTTCTGTACCTACTCAAAACAATGACAATGAAGTAATTATCGCCGTCAAAGAACAAATAGTTAACTCCCTCTTTCCCTTGCAAAAGTTTCTTTAACTATTTCTAGTTTAAGCAGTTATTCTTGTAAAGTAATGTGCATATGTTTTTAAAGGAGATAACTTAGTTACATATGTTCAGTAGGCGTGACAGAAACAACTGACTATGAATGAATAAATGAAACAAATTAACAGAACTTTGCCATTGTTTTTCCATTGTCCGTTAGCAGAAAACTTAGATATTCACATCTATTCACCATCTCTAATTTCTTTCCGCTGATATATTTATTGTATGTGTTGTCATTATATGCATATATTACATGTTGTGAGAGCATTTATAATAAGCAGGAATAATGGATATGTATTTGTATTCAGGAATAATGATGATGCATTTTGAACTTCATAGTTTGGCTTGTCAAATTAAACATTGTTTCTACTTTGCATCAGTTTGTTCATTTTCCTCCCATACATTGCTCTTGTTTATTTACTATTCCATTGATTGATATTTTAGAAAGCTATTTTTTATTGTAATGTTTGCTTCCATTTTGACAAGTGTTTCGATATTCATGGACTTAATGAGTTCTTGTCTTGTTACCATCCTAAGATAGGCACCTGTGCTATTACTAGAGACGTCCACCGGGCGGCGGATGGTGGAGTGGCCTCTAGATACAGAGGTTAGCTGTGAATATGTAATAAGTGGCCGCCGACCAAACCAGGTGGTGTCATTGAGAGTAGACGGATGAGTTATACGGGGCAGCTAATTCTATTGAATACCTCAAAACTCTGTGACTTGGTCATCGGTGGATACAGGATACCAAGCCCCTCCCTGCTGCTTTCCACCTCGGTCTGTCTTATTAGACAGTAGGTTATAGATTTTTCGCCATGCACAAACCGTCGGTAAGCAACGACAAACCATTGATTTATAAATTCCTATTGGACATGACAAGTTCTCAATGTAACTAAATTTGAGTTTCGTTCGCTCACTTTGAAATCGAGCATAGTCCACACAGAATGCATTTTGCATGTGGGTCAGTTTAACTATTAAGGGCTTGTCTGGAATCCACAAGGAAATAGAGTATGGACTAAAACACACAAAGAAGAGAAGTAGAAACAGAAGTGACTAACATGGAAAGAACATTGGCGGAGCTGCATGGGATAGTTAAGGACAGGAAAGTTTATGCCTCATTGGAATATAAAAGGGCAGAAGAAGAAGAAGAAATAGATTTGTTATGTAATTTCCATAAATACCCTACGTTAAAAAAATATTTGTAACATACCTTTAATCATATATTTTCTATACCTAGTCAAAACAATGGCAATGAAGTCGATGGCTAGAACAATAGAAATTAACTCCGTCAAAGAACATACAGTTAAGTCTCTCTTTCCCTTGCAGATGTTTCTACAACGCTTTTTGGTTTAACCAATTACTCATGTAAAGTAATGTGCTTATGTTTTTAAAGGAGGTAACTTAGTTACATATGTTCAATAGGAGTGAAAGAAACAGCTGACTATGAGTGGATAAATAAGACAAATTAATAGAACATTGCCATTGTTTTTTTTCTTATTGTCTGTTAGCAGAAAGCATAGATATTCAAAACTATTCAATATCCCTAATTTCTTTCCTATGATATATTTATGTTATGTGTTGTCATTATATGCATACACTACATGTTAGGAGATAATTTATAATAAGCAGGAATAATGGATATGTATTTGAACGCAGGAATAATGATGTATTTAATAATTTGGCATGTCAAATTGGCTACTTTTTCTATTTGCATCTGTTTGTGCATTTTCCACCCTTATAGAAAGAATGGAAGATAATAGGGAAACAAAACTCGCTTACACTCAGGAAATAAATGACCGTAGACCCCGAGGTAGACCAAGAAGACAATGGAGAGATCATATATACACAGACCTACAAGCACTTGGAATCAACGACTGGCAAGAGAAGGTCAACCAGAGAGACAAATGGAGACGGATTGTATCTGCAGCAAAGAACCTCAATGGCTCGGAACGCTGAAGAAGAAGAAGAAGAAGAAGAAGAAGAAGAAGAAGAAGAAGAAGAAGAAGGAAGAAAGAAGAAGAAGAAGGAAGAAAGAAGAAGAAGAGGGAAGAAAGAAGAAGAAGAAGAAGGAAGAAGAAGAAGAAAGAAGAAGAAAGAAGAAGAAGAAGAGAAAGAAGAAGAAGAAGAAGAAGAAGAAGAAGAAGAAGAAGAAGAAGAAGAAGAAGAAGAAGAAGAAGGAAGAAAGAAGAAGAAAGAAGAAAGAAGAAGAAAGAAGAAGAAGAAGAAGAAGAAGAAGAAGAAGAAGAAGAAGAAGAAATAATTTTTTGTTCATTTACTATTCCATTGACTGATATTTTAGAAAGCTAGTCTTTATTGTAATGTTTGTTTTCATTTTGACAAGTGTTTCGATCTTTATTGACTTCAATATCTATTACTTACTAGGGACGTTCATTGAGCGGCGGATGGTGGAGTGGCCTCTAGATATAGAGGTTCTCAACACATTTCATCATGTTCCTCTTGTATCTTGCGGTGTCGAGGTGAAGTATAAACATCGTGAGAGTGCCCGATTATGGGCTTCGTACATCGATATTCCCGTGGACTCTGCTATTCCCTCCGTCCAACGTTTACGTGGTCGGCCTCTTCCTCTGTTTCCATCTGGTCTGTACATCATTGCTTGTTGTGGTATGCTGTTGATTGGTAACCTACTTGCATGGTCAAATCATTTGTCTTGCTGCTTTCTAATAAAATCTAGTGCTACTTTAACCCCCACTGTAGTCCTGATTTCTTCATTTCTGATCTTATCTCTTCTTGAAACATTGAGCATTCTTCTTAGGAATCTCATTTCTGTTTTTGTGATTTTTCTTTTCTGTTTTTCTGTCATTGTCCAGGTTTGGCATTGGTAACATAGAGTTGGTAGGACGATTGTGTTGTAAAGTGCTTTCTTAGTAGTAATTGATACATGTTTGTTCTTTAGTATTGGTGACATTTGTACAATGAGTGGGTTTGCCTTATTGAACCTATTTTCGATCTCGTCTTCTGATCTGCTATTTGATGATATTATACTTCCTAGGTACTTGAAACTCTTTACTTGTTTCAAGGGATGTTCGTTTAGGTGAATTGTGTTGTTTGTTCTTCTTTAGTTATAGTCATTACCTCTATTTTGCTTGTGCTAATTTTCATGTTATGTTCCCAACACATGTCGATGTAGAGGTTAGCAGTGGATATTGAACTAACAGCCGCCACACAAAACAAGTTGTGGTCATTGAGAGGAGAAGGACTAGTTATATGGGGAAGCTAATTCTATTATATACATCCAAACTCTCATGTCTTGGTCATCGGTGGATACTGTACACCATATCTCCCCCCTGTTGCTTTCCTCCTCTGTATGTCTTTTTAGACAGTTAAATTAAATTCCCGCATATCCTTTACAGGACATCGCTGTCAACAGCAGCATCTTTCAGCTGTCTGTTAATTTCTTGGCAAGATTACGCTCAGTAGTTTGCCATTGCTTTCTGAGCGGCCGGCTCAGTTATCCCACAAGTCACCAGCGGGGGTCGAACCGCTTCCAGCTCTCGTCCGCTACGAGACTCTGCGTGATAAGCGGGATTACGGGGAAAGTGTTGTAACCCCTCGGCCAGAGAGACCGGCATTAGACAGTAGCTTATTGATTTTCGCCAAGCACAGACCTTCGGAAAGCAAGGGAAAACCATTGGTGTGTAAATCCCTATTGGACATGACCAATCTTTAAAATAACTAAATGTTTGTTTTTCGTTCGCTCACTTTGAAATCGAGGGTAGTCCACACTGGAAGGATTTTTCATGTGAGTCAGTTTTCACTATTACCAGTCCCCCCTCCCCGATGCCTGGCCTCCTCCCACCCCCATAAGTTTCTTCTGAGGTACTTGTAATTTGTGTTCCCAAGTTAACGCGGAGAATTCACCATCTATGTCCAACTGACCGGTGTAAGGGGAGAACCCCCTTACGTCGCCATTAAAGCACAGGAAATTTAAGAGCAGGTGCATTTCTGCCGTTCGGCTTCTATAAGTTAAAGTAAAAATGTTCTTATGGAATATTTTTCACTTTAAACCACACAAAGTCAATTCAAACACATGGGGGCAGACATTAGCAATGGCTAACCATGAGGTTTGACCACGATTGGTTATCGTCTGACTTATGCAGAACAGAAGGGGGAAAGACAGACAGAGAGACAGACAGGCAGCGCCAGACCAGAGGACCAAGAAAGAGAGATTGGCTGTCGTCCATCAGAATTGGTTAGATATAGTACTTAAGAACAGATTAACACAGTCACAATGACAACATAACATTTAGCGAAATGTCATTAGTTTTCTTATTCTCGCATGCAGGTTCTGAAATGACACAAGAAAATGGAAACAAATTAAACAAGAAGTAAATGAAGCACGCCTGCTTACGTAATACAATAATTTGGCCATTTTGTGGTGCCAATTTAGTCCTACACTGGCCAAGACTTGCCTAGAAGGGAATGCGCAGTGGACATCTAACGCGACTGTAGGACATAAACGGGAAACTGAGCTGTATTACATGCTCAATGATCTAAGCAAGCACCTGAAGCAGGTTGTAATTTATATTTTAAGTGTGTTTAATTGGTCATGTTATATCTGGGGAAAGTGCAGAGATGTAAATTGTCTAAGCACATAGATAACACCAGCTGGAAGGTGCATTACACAGATAAAGAACAGAATAGGACAAGCAAATTCTGCTGTCTATCAAATGAAGAACATTTTTTGCAATAAATCCTTGTCATTGGAAGTTAGGAAAAATAATTCCTGCATGTTTAAAGCTAGTTCCAACATATGACTGTGAATCCTGGATAATTAGTAAACAATCGAAACAATCCATATAAACTGTGACAATCTGGTTTTATAGAAGCATGCTGAAAATTCAGTGAACGAACAACATGATTAATCTGAAAGAAAATATTGAGGAAGGCTAAGTCGCAAAGACAATTATCTCCTAGGCTTAATTTGTTATTTATGCATTGTTACCTAGTGTTTAATTTTACTTAGTTCTTTAATATTTGTATCAACTTATTATTTACAATACATTTTAAAAACTTGAAAAGTTTTAGTTGATTTGTTTAGTATATGCTGTTACTCTGTCAGTTGCTGTCTGCTCATCGTCATATTTGTGATTAACACTCTAATAATCCCTAACATAGCTATGATTTTTGTTGTTGTTGTTATTTTGTTTTCTTTTTGTTTCTTTCGTAGTGAACTAGGGTGTAGCTGGAGGTGATTAAAAAATTAAGTTGCATGTCCTTCACAGGACGTAGCAGTCAACCCCAGCATTTTCACTGTTCGTGATTCCTGGACAAATTTTACGTTCAGTAGTTTGCCATTGCTTTCTGAACGACCGGCTCCTATACCTTTTTCGAAAAAAGCCAGCACCGCTCTGTTTCGAACCCGGGTATACGGGCTCACAAACCGCGTTCGCAAGCCCTTAGCCACAGAGAACGATAAGGTAATTACGCACCACATTATTCTCTTCGCCTCTACGCTTCTCTCCTCTCACACTTCGCCCTGTCACAATTGGCGTAGGATGTTCAATATCTATAGACTGCTTCGTCTTTGCACTCATCATCCCCTCTCACCTTCCTCCTTGTAATATAAAGGACCCATTTCTCCTTAGATCTACCGCTGAGTGCAAAACGTGGGTGCTGATTATTACCATAATCACAGACAGTAGCTGAGACGCCATAGAGGCAATTCGATGACGACAACAAAGACACTGTATAATCACACAGAATGACACTATCCAGTGCCACCATTGGGCGCTGGAACGTAAACTATTCCTCCCCAGGACGCTTGATTGTAAAAGTGAAAGATGATGATATTCCATTAATTCATTGAAGGGACGGGATTTCCAAGTTCCTGCTCTACTTCCGTTGTGTCAGTTGGATACAGCCATTTCTTTGTGCTGCCATATGATAATCTTGTTTACATGGCCAAACACTCAGATTTGCTGAGTTTTAACTAAGCGTCCCTGCTTGCTATCTGATATCAAGGGAGTGTCCATAGGGCTGCAAGCCAGCACTGCCGGTGCTTGATCGATTATCTTTTGAGTAAGGGCTATACAACATTTTAAAAAAATGGACACACTGTGCTAGAAATACATATACACAACTCGGCACTTTAGGTGTTATATGACTAATATCAAGCTGGCAGACTTCGCATCACATGACCTTTCAGATTATAGAATTTAGGCGAGTCAATCTGGGAAACAAAGTCAGTTTTAGACATATGCCCGTATGCTATTTCGAACGAACATCCGCAGAAGTCGAATGTGTCGGCCTAAGGACGCAAAACTTGACACAGCGCAATTACGTCTGGAAAAAAAACCTCGGATGAACGCAACAGAAAGAGAAGAACCTATGAACTTCGGGGAAGCAGGCACGCGCCTATTCACTATATTACAACTGTTCTTCTCTTGTTATATACAATCATATACGTAAATATCATGTAATGGAGTGTGACGTTTCCGTTTCAGGCCCACATATTTTAGACTACAATATAACGATGAAGTGAACAGTTCCCTTTCTCGCCTTCTATCTTTTCCAAATAATTCCGATTAAATTCTTTATCATATCTGTTGCCAATTTTCATGAGCCTGTGTCGTCCCAAGAGTTGTACTGTCGAAAAAAATATTACTTGCCTTGCTGAGGATTGAAACCGGGCCACTGCCCCGACAGGAAAGGCGTAAAGTAATTAGTATTAACAATCGCTATGGTAGTTTTAATGTTATAAAGAACCTGGTGTGGCTATTGAGTTAAAAGTAGCAGCACGTCCATTAAACGAATTTGCAATCAACCCTAGATTTTTGTCAGCTATTTCCAGGGTACGTTTACGTTTAGTAGATTGCCATTGCTCTCTGAATGACAACGCTCCTGTCGTAGTTAAAAATCATCAATCAATCTGCTTCCAATATGCTGTAATGCAAGTCGTGTTCATTAAACCTTCACCCCAATCGCCGGCGTACATCTTTGAGGATCCAAGAATGTGTGGTCACTCTTTCCCCAACAAAGCAGGACAACCAAGCAATGTGTACTATTTATTAATGTTTACGATTTTTGTTTACTCTTGCGCAGAATTACAGACTATGCAATGTTTAACTACGTTATAGTAAATGGAATGGAAAGCGAAGTAAAAACAATATATATTGCTATAATAAAAGAAAAAAAGTAAGCTAATTATTACAGTTTAAGTTGAAGACAATAACAAAAGGGATAGTGTCGCCCACGCTCTGAGCTCAAAGCTTACTAAGTAAGCCATGCTTATCAGGTTGGCGTGCGACAGCTATCACAGCAGTGAACCAGGGCTAGTGTAAACACTAGAGGCCACCCCAGCTCTAGATGGACGGTTTATTTCCTTATAGTGCTCAGGCGTCCATCCCTGCCCCTCCTCCCCAGACAGGTACCCTCGAACCATGTATGTGTTAAGGGAGGAGCCTCGCGCGACCCTAAGCTTTCTAACTTAGACAGGCCATTGTCTGAGTCTGCGAGGACCTTGACCACACAAAAGGACTGTCAGAATCCCCAATAAGGCCTTACAGAGGCAATGATAATAATAATAATAATAATAATAATAATAATAATAATAATAATAATAATAATAATAAGTCTTTATTTTCAAAGGGTTAAGAATTGGGCACGCAGGCCCGTCTGACATTCTGCCCTTCTTCTCTATTTCCTCTCATACATTCTTTCATTCAACATCACTTATGAAGCAACTTTTGACAACAAAAGAACATTAAAACGCATGAAAAATTATCAATAACAAATGACTCACTGAGGCAGTGTTTAACATGGGCATTATAAATACCTAAGGAGGGTGTAAGGTGCCATACATAAGGGAATGTTTTTTGGCTAGTTGTCGTTTGAGATAAGTTACCATTATTGTCTTTTTTGTGTTGTTTGTTATGGGGGCATGTAGTCTGTACTAAGGTAGTGTTCAAACAGGTTGCGAATGTATGTATCATGATTGGTGGTGTCTTTGATTTCTTGTGGAAGATTGTTCCACAACTGAGCGGCAGAGTATGCTAAGCTTGTTTTATATAAGTCTATCCTAGGTTTAGGGACATGAAGTATATTTAGTCGTTCGCTATGTCTAGCGTTATATTTAAACAATGGCCAAAGGTAGCTTGGAGCATTTTGAAATAGGATTTTGTGAATTAGTTTGGTCTTATTAAAAAGCAGGCGCTTGTGGAGTGGCAGTAACCGGAGACGTTTATATAGGTTAGAATTGTCGGTAAGCTTTTCACCAATAATTAAACGCGTTAACACTAGGCTAGTAGGGAGACACCAGACAGGAGAGACACCGAGTACTATTAATAGCCTCACAAGGAGACACATTTGTGTCAGACCAGAGGTCGATGAGTACAGCTGAGCGAGGGCTTTCCCCAAGCAATTGGGAAGCTTGTCCTTACGAGTAACCGTGAGGTGCACGGTTACTCGAGCTCACCAGCCAGCGTGCTGGCGAGACCATGCACGCAATAATAGCTACTGCACGGAGAAGAGTGTCCGTGCTTGTCCACGCAATGTGTAACAGACTGACTGGAGACGGTAGAGAGAGCAGACGTATCCTTGACCAATGCTAGAGTTTCTAGGCAATAGGCAAACATAGGGCTGTTCATTTAGATTGTGAAATACTAGCATCATCTATCATCACGTTAATGCATTCATGTTGTATAATGATGATGAAACATAACGCTCGTAGAGCCATTCAAATGTCGGCTCTGAATAAATTGCATTCCTTTCGCAAATGTCACGAGTTGTTATTTCGTGCAGTGCGAAAGTAGGGGAGTCTTGAGAATCTGCAGCGCACAAGTCGCTGACAAGGACAATGTGACCGGCGAGGTCACGTGGTCTCCACATACCATGGGTATCCTGCCCAGTAACCAACCAGGTTTCCCCAGAAGGCTGAACGATTACAATTACCTGTCATTTGTTTATACCGACATGACTTCACTATGTAACAACGGCTGGGTTTTGTGTTATTGAATATTGGAAATGATCTTTTCTTAATAAAATATATTTTATTACCACTGTCTTATTCAACAGATACTTATTATTAGCAACATATTATATCAAATATATTTTCCAATTTCTTTAGTGTCAGTTACTGAAGCGTTCACTGTTATTGGAGAAAACATAACAACATTAAATTACTACATGATTATCGAACTTGAACATCATGGGGAATAACACTGCATATTTTATTTCATATCCTTTATAAGACATCGCAGTCAACACCAGCATTACTGCCGTTTTGATCTCTTGGCAAGTTTACCTTCCGTAGTTTGCCATTGCTTTCTGGACGACCGGCACAAATACCAACGGGAAACTCACGCAACGCGGTCTGCTGCCAAATAACATTGCATATAATTGTTATGGAACTTGTTATTAATTGATGGAGATAAACAATTTGCAAAGGGAGGTAATGTAGCTGATAGTTTTAAACATAACATTGTTGCTTTCGGGATATTTTATTATAATACGCGATCGCAATAGTTAGATTCTGTAATCTAATGTATTATATGTAATCTGATTATTTGTATTCCGAACATTTGCACTTTCTATTTTAATTGACAATTACCTGGAAACGTATTTAAAATGCAAGAAAACTCTTGCTGTTGCATATTGATTATTATACATATTTTAATTGTATGAATATTTAAAAAGCGATTAAGGGGCGTCTCTGGCAACAGTGAGGAACCACATCCCGTATGCAAATTATGTTCTTTCGGCTTAATATCTGATGCGTGGCCGATTCAGACGCTACGATTGTAAAGTAAATTTTGGAATCGGGTGACGTGTCTGGGGCTTGCCTCGATGTTGTCCCAGTATTGTAGTTCTTCTGGGAATGGCATAAAACAAGTAATCTCCTATTTTATAGCATTTGTATGCTGCTTGTGTTTTCTTGCCAAGATTACGATCAGTTGTTTGCCATTGCTTTCTGAACGTCCGGCACCCATACCATTTCGCAAATAACCAACTGAAGGTGGTCGCTGTTGATCGATAACCTGTATTATTTCCATGGCGTTATATGTTCTTTGCCGGCTTCCTGGCCTAGAGGATAGCGACTTTTCTCCGTAATCTCGTATACTCTCGTAAGTAACGTGACGACGGAGAGAATCAGCAGTGGTTCGAATCGTGTCGGTAACTTACGGGGTATGTGAGCCGACTGCTCAGAAAGTAATGGCAAACTACTGAGCGTATTCTTGCCAAGAAATCAACAATCAGCTGAAGATGCTGATGTTGACCGCAATGTCCTGTAAAGGATATGCAATAAACTTTTATATATGTTCTTTAGAGTAATACTATAATAGGGTAAATTGTGTACCTTTCTCCATTTTCGTTGCCTGTTTTAAGTAATGTTAAATCTAATTTGATGTTCTTTAGGATTTCCCTTACATGTTACATTCTTAACCTCGTCTGTGCTATAACTGCAGTTGGTCGATATGTCCGTCTGCCACTGGACTAGTGTTTGCTCTTACTATACTGCTTCTGAATCTCTTTGAAATCAGCATGTCCACGTATTTAGTCGTCGAGAGTTATGATTGAAACAAGTGTTACCTATTATCATTTGACGATTTTCCACCCATGCAATTAAGCCGTCACCTTTCACATTCCTATCGCCAAGGCCATAGTCACCGGTCACGCCACTCAACATTTCGTTGCCTACATTGGCATAGTATGTTTTGTTTTAATTAGCCTAAACTGGATACCAAGAAATACTCACAGTAGTACCAGAGGCCAGAGGGGATCTGACTGGATGAGAGTTGGACTATAGAAATGTGGGGGTTAGCACCATATATTCATGACGCCTCAGTGTGTGGAAAGTGGTCATTAATATTTATATTGTATAAAAGGCACACCGTGAGGCCGCGGGTAGTATTACGTTTACGTTTGAAGTTCGGTGCGCTGGTGACGGGATATTTGGACCGTTACCTACATTGATCAGTTGGACTTCAACTTTAACTTCCCTTTCAGAAAGTAATAGCAGACTACAGAAAGTAAACATTCCTAGAAAATGAACATCCTGTTCGGTTGATCGCAACTCCTGCACAGGATGCATTAACTGTGTAAATACAAAGGCAATAAAATTACGTGATTTTGTGTTGAAGGTACTAATGTTGATGACGAAGACTAAAAAGGATCACACATATTTCACATTAATGTGAGCGATTATGATGTAATTAGGTAATGATGTTTGTGATAAATGCAATCGAATTGGATGTAAAACAAATGTTACCTACATAATGTGATCCATAATTGCTCTTAGGTTTGTTGGCGTCTATTTCCAGTGTAGTTCATCATACCTTGTTCTCCACGACATATTGCTATAATTAAGTCTGCTAGTTCTTACCTGTTTCGCCTCTTCACTGTTGAAACAACTGCCTTTGCATCTGTGTACAGAGCTATTTGTTTATTTTTATTTTTAAGGCAAATTGATATTCAGCATTTTGTCATTATTTACTGAACAGCAATCACCTTATACCAATAAAATAAACACAAAGCTATCTTCTTCCACATCTCCCGACATTGACTTCGAACCGTCGAATCTTCTGACACTATACTCACTGGCTTTCTAATATCACCATTTCTGATGCCGGATCTTCTTGTCACTGTCATCTGAGTTGACAAAAACATATTAAAATTGGTCGCGGCTGTTCATCTGAGATTATTTGACTCAGTACAAAGCGCGCATGATTGGTATCAATAAGTTTCTTGCTTTACTTCCAAATACCATTTTCATCGTTATCCTGACAGCCAACAATTGTACTTTGGTGTCCAGGCTTAAATACATTATTCGAGATGTGGTTACATCTCTTCCCTCTCAGTATTCACGGGCTTGAGACCGTCACATGTAACAACAAATACCATGTGGCCTGATTAAAAAGATTTCAAACCAATACTAGTTTAGATGGCATTGCCATTTTAGGTTATGTTAGTAATTAAATGTTAATGATTGGTCAGTAAACATGCAGTATTAGTATTAACAATTAGTCAACGTGTAACAGAAATATAAGTAGCTAAAGGTATGGTGTTAGTACACAACGCTTTTCTAACTTTTCAGGCCTGTCTTTAGATGTCATTGCCACGTTTGGTTTGGTTAGTAATTAAATGTTAAATATTGGTCAGTAGACATGCATTCGTAGTAATTGACGATTAGTCAACCTTCAACATAAAGCTTAGTGGCTAAAGTGAAAGTGTTAATATAAGAAGTTATCTTAACGTTGCAGTTCTGTGTTCATTTATACCTATAATTTATGTAATTATTCAAATCAATTTCTTTTTAAATGTTGATGATTTAAAGAACTATTTATTGCATTACATTGTTTAATAACTGACGAATTACCAAAACATTGCCTCTATCTATGAAATTATGTTATGAATCCTGTTGTCCATACAAAGTCGGCGTTACCTGGGAGCTAGAATGTGCTAGCATTAAAAACATGCACTGCACATCACATCATCCTCTGTTGCTTTGTCATCATGTGTGGATGATCATCTATTTCAACAACCTTCGATCTCTAGAAAAATATGTCATCTATGTTGACATCAGCCCAAGAAATGCACGAGTTAGTGTAACAATTGTAATAATGTGCAATTTCTGTAGTGTGACTTTCCATATCGTGACTTGGGAATATTGACTGCCTCTTTCTGTTGTTTTCGCTGTATACACACCATTACAAGTTATCACAATGCTATGTCGGAATGCACAAATTGTAATGTTAGTGGGCAAGTTCATGTTAATATATACATCTGTGAAGCGATTATCGTAGAAATGTGTTAGTATGAAGTATGTTTTAATAAGGGAAATACTACACTTAGTTGTTTGACCTAACCTACTCTGAAATATAGAATTGCATTATTCAATGAACGAACAACATGATTAATCTGAAAGAAAATATTGAGGAAGGCTAAGTCGCAAAGACAATTATCTCCTAGGCTTAATTTGTTATTTATGCATTGTTACTTAGTGTTTAATTTTACTTAGTTCTTTAATATTTGTATCAACTTATTATTTACAATACATTTTAAAAACTTGAAAATTTAGTTGATTTGTTTAGTATATGCTGTTACTCTGTCAGTTGCTGTCTGCTCATCGTCATATTTGTGATTAACACTCTAATAATCCCTAACATAGCTATGATTTTTGTTGTTGTTGTTATTTTGTTTTCTTTTTGTTTCTTTCGTAGTGAACTAGGGTGTAGCTGGAGGTGATTAAAAAATTAAGTTGCATGTCCTTCACAGGACGTAGCAGTCAACCCCAGCATTTTCACTGTTCGTGATTCCTGGACAAATTTTACGTTCAGTAGTTTGCCATTGCTTTCTGAACGACCGGCTCCTATACCTTTTTCGAAAAAAGCCAGCACCGCTCTGTTTCGAACCCGGGTATACGGGCTCACAAACCGCGTTCGCAAGCCCTTAGCCACAGAGAACGATAAGGTAATTACGCACCACATTATTCTCTTCGCCTCTACGCTTCTCTCCTCTCACACTTCGCCCTGTCACAATTGGCGTAGGATGTTCAATATCTATAGACTGCTTCGTCTTTGCACTCATCATCCCCTCTCACCTTCCTCCTTGTAATATAAAGGACCCATTTCTCCTTAGATCTACCGCTGAGTGCAAAACGTGGGTGCTGATTATTACCATAATCACAGACAGTAGCTGAGACGCCTGTAGGGTGGTAAATATAATAAAATAGAATAAGGACAAGTTTCGCTAGGGGTATTCAGTATGAATGGGGTCTAAAACCCAAACACGCCCTCTATAGGAATTCATATATTGGCTCGTAACCCCCAAGTATTGAACAAGGCAGAAAAGGGTGCAAGTTCAACACTAACATAAAAGAAATGTTTCCCATAGAAGGCTGGGAGATCCGGGAAGTTCTACCACAGACACCCGAGTACTAATCACTCTACCGAGAGGGTGTGTCTATGTGTAAGTGCCCCGCCCTACATTTAATCTCCCACATATATATAAACAATGGCAAGTATCCACTGTCATGCACACCCACAGTATTATACAACAGAGGGACAACAACCAATGTTAGACGCAACAACTGGATTACATTGACAGAGGAAAAACAGCCACTGTTAGACAAAAACAGTACGATGACTCACTGTATCACATAACAGTAACAATAACTCACTGTATCACATAACAGTAACAATAACTGGACTATAAACATCAGTTTTGGAACAACAGGTTAACAATGAAGTAACTGCAAGGCTTTGTTAAACCAAACAAACAAACAATTGTATTGTGGAAACATTTGGGTTCTGGACAAACCCTGTTGGCTAGAATATGGTGACATGGGCATGAAAAATTATCATATTTCAGGCAATGCACACAAAGTATACCCAAAACAGAAGTCCCAAAAAATATTTCCCCAAAAAAGGTTCACATCAAATACATGTGTCAAACACAAAACAAAGTAAATAATCCATACAAAGAAAATCTATCTAATCTGTCTCTAGAACTATCCTATGGGTCTGATGATGACTTCCTCTCCTTCATTATCCACTAGAAAAGTCTGGCCATAATCACACTCTCTATAATCCAGGAAAACAGCTGCTTTGCATATATCCACCTATTCAGAAAATTGGGGATTGCACACACACACACACAGAACTTTCACTTCTGGATCAGATATCCATCGCGAAAAACATGTAGGAGTAATCCATATGAATCCAATGTGGATATACTGTAATCTCTCAAGTCACAGTTGCTAAGTCACTGGGCTAGGAGCGTTCCAGGGTGATATAACAGACCTGTATAAATAAGTCTGAAGCATTCTGGCGTGGCGTGACACACCGGAGTCCATGTGATTGATTCGATCAGGATCAGGCACAAACACTTTCAGTATCTCTTTGGATGAGGAGTGACATCACATAATCCATTAGAATTTCCTGACAGAACTAACTTGAATTGGGCATGAATATTTCAGCCCCTTTCTCTGGGTTAAGATGTAGGTTATTCTTTCTTCAGCTGAATATACGACTTGATTGACGGGAGTTGGTAATGTGCTTGATTATCCATGTCTGGGATATGATGGATGAGAAGATTCAAAGGAAGCTGGGAGTTCACACAAGCAGTTGGTAAATCCATACTGGTAAATGATGGTGAATTCCAGACTATCCACGAGCCTCTGGAATATGACAGTTGAATGTGGAATTAGGCGGTGACTTTTAGAAGAGGTTATACTCTGTATCCATCTAGGCCAGGCATGCCTCATGTCTTTGCAGACATTGAAAAGCTTAACACTGTCTTTAAGTTCCCAGAGGTAGGGAATCCACTTCCGCATATTCAAAATCCGTTACGTATCCAGGCATTGACATTCAGGTTCAGGGTGAGTAGCAGTAACCAGCACTCTTTGTAGAATATTAGAGGAGGCTGATATCCCAGTTTCCTACCTCTAAATCCAAACAAGTTGACTATAAATCCAGTGCGAAGCATGGTGACTAGTGTCAATACTCCACCGCCATCTCTAGCGCTGTATAGTGAAGAAGAACAGGGTTGATATAGATTAGTTATACAATCCAAACTTGGATAATTGTATCATAATACAATCTACACTCTTATACCAATGTATCATAATAAAACATACATTCTGATAACAATGGATCATAATTAAAATTAGAGGGAACAAAAGGGAAGGAAAAAAAGTGTAGCTAGTTCCCTAGCACTTGTCGCCTACTGTAGAGTTTTGACCCACTCCAAAAGTGAGTAAGGTATCTACTCAATAGGTACATCTCTTCTGGACTGATACTGGAGCTTCCTGGGAGGTTTTCTTCACCTCCTAAATATGCAAACATCTTTTGATAGTACCACTGTCACATCATGGAAAAAAGTTCATGAGACACTGTCCTCATGTAAACAATTCATAAATCTCCTTTCCATAGTTACAAACAGAATTATGTAAGTACCACTGATAAATGGCAGAAGTTTAGCTACCAGTTGTCATCTCCTTTTGCATCATCATCATCATCATCATCATCATCATCATCATCATCATCATCATCATCATCATCATCATCATCATCATCATCATCATCATCATCATCATCATCATCATCATCATCATCATCATCATCATCATCATCATCATCATCATCATCATCATCATCATCATCATGTGTTTGTCCCCATTGGGGGGGGGGGGAGTTAAAAGATCTACTCCAACAGTAACATCATGAATAGAATATACATATGATGAATAACAGAAAACCTTGTTAGTCTTTTACTAAACATGGTATGAACTCTCTAGTGGGTATTACCCAACATCTCAAAATACTCATAAAAGAGAAATCATGGGAATCTTTTCCCATACACTTGAGATTATGTATATCATACCACATGAAAATCCCATAACATCATTTATGAAAATAAAAGACTACAAGACAATCTCTGTGTATTTACAACCAGGTAAACAAAAGATTAACTCCTAAGTGCATGAAAAAGTCAAGCGAGAATATCTCTCTCTATCTAACAAACTATTAAAGTTGTACACAGATGTGAAATAGTAATATTTCTCCCTCATAAGGGCAGAAATACAAAATATGCACTCAAGAAAAAAACACTTTAAAACACAGAGACCAGTTGTGAAAAATAAGCATTTAGGAATAAAGTAAGTTCACAAAATCATCTCAGAAGATTGACTCATTGCAAGATTATCTTGTAAGCTTTATGAAGGCTGACTGGACAACATGGCGGTGTCTAGGCTGCGTGACGTAAACCAACCTTTCAATGAAAGCGATTCTCATAATTTTCACACACACAACTTCAATCATGATATTAGTTGCCTCAAAGCTTTTATCCTAATACATAACATGATATGTTGTATATAATATAATGCTCACCTAAAACGCAGAGAATAAGTGGGCTTTTAATTAACCCATTAACAATGGGTCACCCGCTAACATTGGAGAAACATGGCGATTGACCAGACCACTTTGTCTACCAAGCCTTTGTCTAGATTAAGCCTGTGTTTCCGGGGCGCGGCCAATCAATTGTCTTAAAACGAAATTTCGTTTCGTTAATTCTCCCGTCGGGCTTTTTAATAGCCTCTACTCTTCAGATAGCGTGTCCTAGCAACGTCTGCTGGAAAAGACTGCGAGATGATGACATATATGTCACAAGTCTCCCACCTAAGACAGGTCTATCCCATAGGAAGAGCTGCTACATTCATCCACAGTCTTCCACCTTCTTAATCTGATGCATTTGGTCTTCCAGGTCCTCCAATTATGCTTTACATTTAATCACTATTGTAGAATAATCTCTCCGTGCCACATTCATGTTTCTACTTGCCAAGACAACTGGACATAACATTGAAGATTCATCTAGCTTCGCTTGAAGAAGTGTAACTCTCTCCACTGTTGTCAGCATTCCATTGAAATATGAGTGGACGTTGAGATCTCTATATGAGGTATTGGTTCCACTGCAATCGAACCAATTTCTCGACGTTTGAACGAAGATATAAAGCTTCGACAACCGTTTCATTAGCAATAAGAATATCATCCTTAAAATATGCTAACAGCAGGATCTCCTCCTTCAAATCAGTCATAGTGGCATACTGAACTGGGTAAGTATAACTAGCACAGGTGTAGGTTCATTTGCTTTGAGGCCAAATCTACGAAAAGTCCTGGCTCGTTTATAAGTCCATCCGCACTTTATACTGACTAGAATGAGTTACCGGCATTTATTCTCTCCCCTCCAACACGTATACGTTGCTTTCCTGGTGAAAATAGCGAGCAATTCTGCGTCGATTGTCGTAGATTGATCGTCATCTGCCTCCAAATATGTTGTAGACAATTTCCACCCAAGCACCGTTAAGTAGATGTAATAACATTGCACATAGCTGTATCACCATCCACATTATATTCAGTTCATAGATAAATTTAAAGCCGTAGGTGGTCCCTGTAATAGTCATCCGAACAACCGAGTTGTCGGTACACTCCCAGTTTACTGATGGGTTACCTTACTTGTAAGCAATGAAAGCCACAGGTATAAATATATCCCTCTTTTCTGGTGTTTCCTGAGTTAACTTCCTCAAGATAAAAAAATCAGGGCACCTTTAAGTTTCTCTCCAGGTCTGTTCGTAACCGATCAATACGGAGAACAATAAATCTGTTGAAACTGGAAGAGTTTGAAAGCTTTTTCCTTCTGAACTGAAATATATTACTAGTTAGACTCCCTAGAAGAAATACTAAACTAGTAAAAAGTCAAGCAACTCTCAGCCAATGGCTTCCAAGTGCTTGAAAAGTATAGTCCTTGCTATAGCCCAATCTAGCATGGTCTATGAATAAAAATAAGAATAAGGCGTCCTACTCTTCATCTGTCGAGAGGTACGTCAACAACAACCATAATTTAATAGTTGTATAAATAGGGCTATCTCCTAGAGCACCAAAATAGTTTGATGTTTTGGAGAAAAATCCTGACTTTAAGAACATAATGTGACAACTAGCAAGCTGTCCCTAGTCTTTCAAGTCAGTACAAGCAACATGCAAAATGGGAGCTAAGGCTGCCCGAGCCTGTTACTAATTCTCTGATGAGAATAAAATTGGGAATGTCGCAGATGAGGACCATATTTCCTGTTTTCTGACATCAAAAATTTTCGAGATACTGACAGGTTTTTTTCGGTAGCTCTTAACTTCCTATGACATCCCAATAAAAATAACAGGGTAAATTTACTGGTCGAGAACCATATCCTTCGTTCGCCAGTCACACAACGACGTATGCTTCTCTGTCACTGGTAATGCCAGAGGGACTAGCTTGTAAAAGGGGCCCTGTAATTCAACTGCTGTCTCTCACCTAGTAAATGGATCCTTGTTCACTACAGAGTTACAACAACCGAATAATATAATTGACCAGTGCCATTTCTGACACACGGACAATAACAGATCTGTTACGAATACCAGACCCTTAAACTGAAAGCGTTGAATAGGCGTCTTTATGTCCTTATAGGAATCATCAGTGTCAATCTATCTACTCTCAGTATTTCCGAACATGTATATGCATATGGGGTGAAATATAAAATCCACTGTTTCCCGCTTGGCGGCTACGAATACTGCAATTTAAACAATATTCATACTCCTTCCATTATACATGTCGGATAAAATTGCAGGTGGAGTATTGGCCCTAACATTAAGTCAACTTAATTGGTTATTGTTATTTTCCCCTGATGTTCTAAAATCTCATTTATGCATGTAGTGTCCCACTTAAATAAAGATCTCTTTACTGAATTCTTTTAAAAAAAATTTTGGGGTGCTATATCCTATCTGTCTCAGCCATTAAAATTTTTTTTTTTGGATTTCTCTGTTGCTTTGGGTAAGTTTCAATAGTACATGACCCCAACAAACAGAGCATGCACAAAATAAAATGGCAATATATGACAACATAGTTAAACAGCCCAGGATTCATATGTGGGTCTATGCAAAAATGAGGACATATAGTACAGTAATATATTTATCATACTACCAAAATATACTAATCAAGAACATCCCAGAGTAACAATAACATCTAACATCAACATCCCACAAAATCAATCAAGAATTACTGACATCCTACCAGAAATAATCCTATATGGGTTAACCATCCCAGAGACCTTATTTTATGAGGTCCTATACAAGGAAAAGGTCTCCCACCAAAAGGATACAAAATACATGAGTTAACCATTCTCATATACAAACATTAACACAGGTTTCTATTTCTAGAATAAAGACATCACCTGTGAACATTAGTTGAAACACAACAAACAATACTTGTGATTAAGACACCATAGGTTCATAAAACTTGTGTCTAAGCCCATACTTGTGAACACCAGCCACCAATTAGTTGTAAAGTCTCAACTTGAGAGGTAGACATGGGTACAAATTTTCTGGGCAACGCCCACACTCATGGCATGGGGTAAGGGTTCAAAGTTCCGCGACGAGGCCCCACTTGTAGGGTGGTAAATATAATAAAATAGAATAAGGACAAGTTTCGCTAGGGGTATTCAGTATGAATGGGGTCTAAAACCCAAACACGCCCTCTATAGGAATTAATATATTGGCTCGTAACCCCCAAGTATTGAACAAGGCAGAAAAGGGTGCAAGTTCAACACTAACATAGAAGAAATGTTTCCCATAGAAGGCTGGAGATCCGGGAAGTTCTACCACAGACACCCGAGTACTAATCACTCTACCCAGAGGGTGTGTCTATGTGTAAGTGCCCCGCCCCACATTTAATCTCCCACATATATATATAAACAATGACAAGTATCCACTGTCATGCACATCCACAGTATTATACAACAGAGGGACAACAACCAATGTTAGACGCAACAACTGGATTACATTGACAGAGGAAAACAGCCACTGTTAGACAAAAACAGTACAATGACTCACTGTATCACATAACAGTAACAATAACTCACTGTATCACATAACAGTAACAATAACTGGACTATAAACATCAGTTTTGGAACAACAGGTTAACAATGAAGTAACTGCAAGGCTTTGTTAAACCAAACAAACAAACAATTGTATTGTGGAAACATTTGGGTTCTGGACAAACCCTGTTGGCTACAATATGGGACATATGACATGAAAGAAATTATTCATATTTCAGGCAATGCACACAAAGTATACACCAAACAGAAGTCCCCAAAATATTTCCCCAAAAAAGGTTCACATCAAATACATGTGTCAAACACAAAACAAAGTAAATAATCCATACAAAGAAATAGATAAAGAAAATCTATCTAATCTGTCTCTAGAACTATCCTATGGGTCTGATGATGACTTCCTCTCCTTCATTATCCACTAGAAAAAGTCTGGCCATAATCACACTCTCTATAATCCAGGAAAACAGCTGCTTTGCATATATCCACCTATTCAGAAAATTGGGGATTGCACACACACACACACAGAACTTTCACTTCTGGATCAGATATCCATCGTGAAAAACATGTAGGAGTAATCCATATGAATCCAATGTGGATATACTGTAATCTCTCAAGTCACAGTTGCTAAGTCACTGGGCTAGGAGCGTTCCAGGGTGATATAACAGACCGGTATAAATAAGTCTGAAGCATTCTGGCGTGGCGTGACACACAGGAGTCCATGTGATTGATTCGATCAGGATCAGGCACAAACACTTTCAGTATCTCTTTGGATGAGGAGTGACATCACATAATCCATTAGAATTTCCTGACAGAACTAACTTGAATTGGGCATGAATATTTCAGCCCCTTTCTCTGGGTTAAGATGTAGGTTATTCTTTCTTCAGCTGAATATACGACTTGATTGACGGGAGTTGGTAATGTGCTTGATTATCCATGTCTGGGATATGATGGATGAGAAGATTCAAAGGAAGCTGGGAGTTCACACAATCAGTTGGTAAATCCATACTGGTAAATGATGGTGAATTCCAGACTATCCATGAGCCTCTGGAATATGACAGTTGAATGTGGAATTAGGCGGTGACTTTTAGAAGAGGTTATACTCTGTATCCATCTAGGCCAGGCATGCCTCATGTCTTTGCAGACATTGAAAAGCTTAACACTGTCTTTAAGTTCCCAGAGGTAGGGAATCCACTTCCGCATATTCAAAATCCGTTACGTATCCAGGCATTGACATTCAGGTTCAGGGTGAGTAGCAGTAACCAGCACTCTTTGTAGAATATTAGAGGAGGCTGATATCCCAGTTTCCTACCTCTAAATCCAAACAAGTTGACTATAAATCCAGTGCGAAGCATGGTGACTAGTGTCAATACTCCACCGCCATCTCTAGCGCTGTATAGTGAAGAAGAACAGGGTTGATATAGATTAGTTATACAATCCAAACTTGGATAATTGTATCATAATACAATCTACACTCTTATACCAATGTATCATAATAAAACATACATTCTGATAACAATGGATCATAATTAAAATTAGAGGGAACAAAAGGGAAGGAAAAAAAAGTGTAGCTAGTTCCCTAGCACTTGTCGCCTACTGTAGAGTTTTGACCCACTCCAAAAGTGAGTAAGGTATCTACTCAATAGGTACATCTCTTCTGGACTGATACTGGAGCTTCCTGGGAGGTTTTCTTCACCTCCTAAATATGCAAACATCTTTTGATAGTACCGCTGTCACATCATGGAAAAAGTTCATGAGACACTGTCCTCATGTAAACAATTCATAAATCTCCTTTCCATAGTTACAAACAGCATTATGTAAGTACCACTGATAAATGGCAGAAGTTTAGCTACCAGTTGTCATCTCCTTTTGCATCATCATCATCATCATCATCATCATCATCATCATCATCATCATCATCATCATCATCATCATCATCATCATCATCATCATCATCATCATCATCATCATCATCATCATCATCATCATCATCATCATCATCATCATGTGTTTGTCCCCATTGGGGGGGGGGGGAGTTAAAAGATCTACTCCAACAGTAACATCATGAATAGAATATACATATGATGAATAACAGAAAACCTTGTTAGTCTTTTACTAAACATGGTATGAACTCTCTAGTGGGTATTACCCAACATCTCAAAATACTCATAAAAGAGAAATCATGGGAATCTTTTCCCATACACTTGAGATTATGTATATCATACCACATGAAAATCCCATAACATCATTTATGAAAATAAAAGACTACAAGACAATCTCTGTGTATTTACAACCAGGTAAACAAAAGATTAACTCCTAAGTGCATGAAAAAGTCAAGCGAGAATATCTCTCTCTATCTAACAAACTATTAAAGTTGTACACAGATGTGAAATAGTAATATTTCTCCCTCATAAGGGCAGAAATACAAAATATGCACTCAGGAAAAAACACTTTAAAACACAGAGACCAGTTGTGAAAAATAAGCATTTAGGAATAAAGTAAGTTCACAAAATCATCTCAGAAGATTGACTCATTGCAAGATTATCTTGTAAGCTTTATGAAGGCTGACTGGACAACATGGCGGTGTCTAGGCTGCGTGACGTAAACCAACCTTTCAATGAAAGCGATTCTCATAATTTTCACACACACAACTTCAATCATGATATTAGTTGCCTCAAAGCATTTATCCTAATACATAACATATGTTGTATATAATAGTAATGCTCACCTAAAACGCAGAGAATAAGTGGGCTTTAAATTAACCCATTAACAATGGGTCACCCGCTAACATTGGAGAAACATGGCGATTGACCCAGACCGCTTTGTCTACCAAGCCTTTGTCTAGATTAAGCTTGTGTTTCCGGGGCGCGGTCCAATCAATTGTCTTAAAACGAAACTTCGTTTCGTTAATTCTCCCGTCGGGCTTTTTAATAGCCTCTACTCTTCAGATAGCGTGTCCTAGCAACGTCTGCTGGAAAAGACTGCGAGATGATGACATATATGTCACAACGCCATAGAGGCAATTCGATGACGACAACAAAGACACTGTATAATCACACAGAATGACACTATCCAGTGCCACCATTGGGCGCTGGAACGTAAACTATTCCTTCCCAGGACGCTTGAATTGTAAAAGTGAAAGATGATGATATTCCATTAATTCATTGAAGGGACGGGATTTCCAAGTTCCTGCTCTACTTCCGTTGTGTCAGTTGGATACAGCCATTTCTTTGTGCTGCCATATGATAATCTTGTTTACATGGCCAAACACTCAGATCTGCTGAGTTTTAACTAAGCGTCCCTGCTTGCTATCTGATATCAAGGGAGTGTCCATAGGGCTGCAAGCCAGCAGTGCCGGTGCTTGATCGATTATCTTTTGAGTAAGGGCTATACAACATTTAAAAAAATGGACACACTGTGCTAGAAATACATATACACAACTCGGCACTTTAGGTGTTATATGACTAATATCAAGCTGGCAGACTTCGCATCACATGACCTTTCAGATTATAGAATTTAGGCGAGTCAATCTGGGAAACAAAGTCAGTTTTAGACATATGCCCGTATGCTATTTCGAACGAACATCCGCAGAAGTCGAATGTGTCGGCCTAAGGACGCAAAACTTGACACAGCGCAATTACGTCTGGAAAAAAAGATCTCGGATGAACGCAACAGAAAGAGAAGAACCTATGACCTTCGGGGAAGCAGGCACGCGCCTATTCACTATATTACAACTGTTCTTCTCTTGTTATATACAATCATATACGTAAATATCATGTAATAGAGTGTGACGTTTCCGTTTCAGGCCCACATATTTTAGACTACAATATAAACGATGATGTGAACAGTTCCCTTTCCTCGCCTTCTATCTTTTCCATAATAATTCGATTCAATTCTTTATCATTATGTTGCCAATTTTCATGAGCCTATGTCGTCCCTAGAGCTGTACTGTGGAAAAGAACTATGCCTGGCTCATTGCTGAGGATTGAAACCGGGCCACTGCCCCGGCATGAAAAGGCGTAAAGTAATTAGTATTTAACAATCGCTAAGGTAGGTGTTAATGTTATAAAGAACCTGGTGTGGTTATTGAGTTAAAAGTAGCAGCACGTCCATTAAACGAATTCGCAATCAACCCTAGATTTTTGTCAGCTATTTCCAGGGTACGTTTACGTTTAGTAGATTGCCATTGCTCTCTGAATGACAACGCTCCTGTCGTAGTTAAAAATCATCAATCAATCTGCTTCCAATATGCTGTAATGCAAGTCGTGTTCATTAAACCTTCACCCCAATCGCCGGCGTACATCTTTGAGGATCCAAGAATGTGTGGTCACTCTTTCCCCAACAAAGCAGGACAACCAAGCAATGTGTACTATTTATTAATGTTTACGATTTTTGTTTACTCTTGCGCAGAATTACAGACTATGCAATGTTTAACTACTTTATAGTAAATGGAATGGAAAGCGAAGTAAAAACAATATATATTGCTATAATAAAAGAAAAAAAGTAAGCTAATTATTACAGTTTAAGTTGAAGACAATAACAAAAGGGATAGTGTCGCCCACGCTCTGAGCTCAAAGCTTACTAAGTAAGCCATGCTTATCAGGTTGGCGTGCGACAGCTATCACAGCAGTGAACCAGGGCTAGTGTAAACACTAGAGGCCATCCCAGCTCTAGATGGACGGTTTATTTCCTTATAGTGCTCAGGCGTCCATCCCTGCCCCTCCTCCCCAGACAGATACCCTCGAACCATGTATGTGTTAAGGGAGGAGCCTCGCGCGACCCTAAGCTTTCTAACTTAGACAGGCCATTGTCTGAGTCTGCGAGGACCTTGACCACACAAAAGGACTGTCAGAATCCCCAATAAGGCCTTACAGAGGCAATGATAATAATAATAATAATAATAATAATAATAATAATAATAATAATAATAAGTCTTTATTTTCAAAGGGTTAAGAATTGGGCACGCAGGCCCGTCTGACATTCTGCCCTTCTTCTCTATTTCCTCTCATACATTCTTTCATTCAACATCACTTATGAAGCAACTTTTGACAACAAAAGAACATTAAAACGCATGAAAAATAATCAATAACAAATGACTCACTGAGGCAGTGTTTAACATGGGCATTATAAATACCTAAGGAGGGTGTAACGTGCCATACATAAGGGAATGTTTTTTGGCTAGTTGTCGTTTGAGATAAGTTACCATTATTGCCTTTTTTGTGTTGTTTGTTATGGGGGCATGTAGTCTGTACTAAGGTAGTGTTCAAACAGGTTGCGAATGTATGTATCATGATTGGTGGTGTCTTTGATTTCTTGTGGAAGATTGTTCCACAACTGAGCGGCAGAGTATGCTAAGCTTGTTTTATATAAGTCTATCCTAGGTTTAGGGACATGAAGTATATTTAGTCGTTCGCTATGTCTAGCGTTATATTTAAACAATGGCCAAAGGTAGCTTGGAGCATTTTGAAATAGGATTTTGTGAATTAGTTTGGTCTTATTAAAAAGCAGGCGCTTGTGGAGTGGCAGTAACCGGAGACGTTTATATAGGTTAGAATTGTCGGTAAGCTTTTCACCAATAATTAAACGCGTTAACACTAGGCTAGTAGGGAGACACCAGACAGGAGAGACACCGAGTACTATTAATAGCCTCACAAGGAGACACATTTGTGTCAGACCAGAGGTCGATGAGTACAGCTGAGCGAGGGCTTTCCCCAAGCAATTGGGAAGCTTGTCCTTACGAGTAACCGTGAGGTGCACGGTTACTCGAGCTCACCAGCCAGCGTGCTGGCGAGACCATGCACGCAATAATAGCTACTGCACGGAGAAGAGTGTCCGTGCTTGTCCACGCAATGTGTAACAGACTGACTGGAGACGGTAGAGAGAGCAGACGTATCCTTGACCAATGCTAGAGTTTCTAGGCAATAGGCAAACATAGGGCTGTTCATTTAGATTGTGAAATACTAGCATCATCTATCATCACGTTAATGCATTCATGTTGTATAATGATGATGAAACATAACGCTCGTAGAGCCATTCAAATGTCGGCTCTGAATAAATTGCATTCCTTTCGCAAATGTCACGAGTTGTTATTTCGTGCAGTGCGAAAGTAGGGGAGTCTTGAGAATCTGCAGCGCACAAGTCGCTGACAAGGACAATGTGACCGGCGAGGTCACGTGGTCTCCACATACCATGGGTATCCTGCCCAGTAACCAACCGGGTTTCCCCAGAAGGCTGAACGATTACAATTACCTGCCATTTGTTTATATACCGACATGACTTCACTATGTAACAACGGCTGGGTTTTGTGTTATTGAATATTGGAAATGATCTTTTCTTAATAAAATATATTTTATTACCACTGTCTTATTCAACAGATACTTATTATTAGCAACATATTATATCAAATATATTTTCCAATTTCTTTAGTGTCAGTTACTGAAACGTTCACTGTTATTGAAGAAAACATAACAACATTAAATTACTACATGATTATCGAACTTGAACATCATGGGGAATAACACTGCATATTTTATTTCATATCCTTTATAAGACATCGCAGTCAACACCAGCATTACTGCCGTTTTAATCTCTTGGCAAGTTTACCTTCCGTAGTTTGCCATTGCTTTCTGGACGACCGGCACCAATACCAACGGGAAACTAACGCAACGTGGTCTGCTGCCAAATAACATTGCATATAATTGTTATGGAACTTGTTATTAATAGATGGAGATAAACAATTTGCAAAGGGAGGTAATGTAGCTGATAGTTTTAAACATAAAATTTGTGATTTCAGGATATTTTATTATAATACGCGATCGAAATAGTTAGATTCTGTAATCTAATGTATTATATGTAATCTGATTATTTTTATTCCGAACATTTGCACTTTCTATTTTAATTGACAATTACCTGGAAACGTATTTAAATTGCAAGAAAACTCTTGCTGTTGCATATTGATTATTATACATATTTTAATTGTATGAATATTTAAAAAGCGATTAAGGGGCGTCTCTGGCAACAGGGAGGAACCACATCCCTTGTGAAAATTATGTTCTTTCAGCTTAATATCTGATTGGCCCTTGGCCGATTTCAAAAGGGGGCGCTAACCC
>JACEFZ010014513.1:0-22500 GCA_014155875.1 Cepaea nemoralis
CCCCTTTTCCACCCTTTTTTCCTTTTTGATATACTCTCATCTTTTCCAGACATTCATGTCGTTTTACATGCCCAAGATAATACATGTTTCTAAAGTTTATTTGTCTAAATAACCAGTCTTGTTAACGTACCGAATTATGGTTCTCGATGTGTCCCCACCTTGCCGTGGGGGGGGGGGGGGGGGAAGCGGGGGGGGGGGGGAGCTTGCGTGTCCCATTGACCCCATGTTCTATGTCGAAGGATGAAAAACTACATATCGGGCAGCTAATGGGATAGGGGCCAGACTAAGCGAGACACAACCTGCTGCTCTGCAGGTAGACTGATGATAGCAGTCAAAAGTTTAAATCAGGTGCACGAAGGCAGAAGTTCTTGGTCAGGATACATACTCTAAGGCTCTCTGTCGAGGGTTGTGGCTGAACACCTCTAAGCCATAAACCCTCGGATGTGAGAGCCGGGCCAATACCCACCTACAGAAAAATGGAGGTAAGATTCTGAGCACGCTACATGCCCAGTTCAGATAATTGTCCGAAGGCTCTCAGCTGGGGGATATGAGGGATCCCCGGATGAGAGGGCCTGGCCGTTTCTCGCTCACTTCTGCACGAGGTAAGGTGCTGAGCTGGCAGCAAATGTAGCCTACCCCGTGAGCAAGTACTAAAAAGGTAAAAGAAGTGCCCCAGTCGAATGAAATGGTTACGAACTGCCTGTATGTAACTCATAGAGGGTCTAGACAAAGGTGGAAAAACGCCTCAATAACACGAAATGGAACGCACTGCTAGCGAATCCATTGCGTGGTCCGAAGTCCAAAGCGAAAGCTTACCTAGTGGATGTCGCCCGCATACTGACCGTTCCTGGTTTGTGCTTGAGCGACCAGTGGCAATCGAAATGCCCAACACATGGAAGTGAGGAATTAAAGCAGCCATGAGCAGGACGTGGCAACTCCTCGGTGTGAGCCCAGCCTCAGAGCAATATGTGCCGGCTCTGCAATTATGGAAGCCTCCTTGGATAGTGGGGGAATGCTCAAGGTCTGTCCCTGCCTTCCCTTGAGGGTTGACTGTGATGTCGTTGACCGTTCTACTTTGACCAGCTGAGATGTGGGTGACACCACAGCACTAACAGTCTAACGTCTCTCGAAACCCTGGGAAGGAAAACCCGCAAAGCTGCCTGCTAAAGTCGGATCTGCTGGTCTACGGGTGCAGACAAATCAGGCACAACGCAAAAAAACGTCTGAGTGAAATGTCTTTCGTCCTAGGAACAGCTCTGACTAACTAGTTTTCCGAATAGCTCGTGTCCGGAAAAGCTCTGACTAGCTAGTTTCCGAATGTTCGTTGTGCCCGGAACAGCTCTGATGGACACATCGACAAGCACAAGTCCGAATCTAAAACTCGTTGAGTGGATAATGTCTGCAGACCGGTCTGGTCAGTGCTGGAGAGGCTAGTGGTGAACGATATGCCCAATATATCGAAGAGAGTAATTAAAGCAGCCATGAGCAGGACGTGACGATTCCCTCGGTGAGCCCAGCACCAGTGCGCTATGTGTCGGCTCTGCAACTATGGAAGCCACCCTGGATGGCGGAAAATGCCATGGACTGTCCCTGCCTTCCCTTGAGGGCTGATCGTAAAGCATTCGACCGTTCCAACTTGACAAGCTGTGATGTGGACGGCACCACAAAAGTGAGTGTCTCCCAGGAATGCAACCTGGTCTAAAATGCACGCTAAAGTCGGATGTGTTGGCCTACGGGTTTCGGCCCAAGGACGCATAACATAGACACACCGCAATCACATCTGGGAAAAAAAAAACACTCCGGATAAACGCAAAGAAGAAGAGGAAGAAAGGTATAAACGGCTGCATATATTCTATGATGTGTATCAGTCTTCTTTGCTGGTTGTTGTCTCACAATGCACAATTAATTAAATTAATTAGTATATATTGTGTAATTCTGGCGCCAGTTGCTAGCGTTCTCTGTTTTACACTGTGTTAAAATAAGACCTTTCTTAGAAAATAATAGTCTGCTACACAAACACGCGCATTCACCTTCTGTGCTTTATTATCCATCAGAACATAGCCTTGAACGAAACCACGCCAATCTTCTGCTAACCTCTTCAGCTCCCGCCATGTCATCCCTATGTTATTCATCTCTGTAATTCTCTTCTCCGTGTGTATTTTAGGTCTCCCACTTGTTTGCTCTGTGGATTCCAAACAAGAGAGAGAGTCTAGTTATATAGTCCTCAGATTTTCTCAATGTGTGCCCTATCCAGGACCAGCGTGTTTTCCCCTCACAGTTTGATTCACATGAATTTGTTTAGTTCTCGCCATTAGCTCTGCATTGGTGATTCTATCTTACCATTTTATTCCTTCCATTGTGCGCAGGCATCAGTTAGTGAATGTTTGTAGGTTATTAGTAGTTCTTTTAGTTGTTCTTCATGTTTCTGACCAATACTAAAGTACTGGTTTAAAGTTTGAGTTAGAAATTCAAAGTTTGCTGCAAAATTTGTCTTCCTTTGACTTCCACCAATTTCCCAGTGCAATAACCCCCCCCCCCTCCCCACCCCCGCGCCTTTAGTATTATTATTCTAATATCTGCATCCTTCGGTTCACGAGTGAAATTTTTCGGAGACTCCTGTGGGTCGTCGCTAGAGGAGTTCGTGCTTTGTGCGACAATTTCCGCTCTCTGTGGAAAGAGACCGAGCCATTTGGGATAAAAACCCGGTGCAATGAAGTCGACCCTGTTGACTTTTAAGCAACTCTTTATATTCTAATATCTATATATATGTTCTCCCATTTTTCTCCACATTGTTCCCCAAATAGGTGTATGATTCTGTCTCCTGAAGTGGGGTTTCACCAAGAGAGATCAGGTTGTCGTTTGCTTGATTTAATCTCAATATCTTTAAATTTCGGCTGTGAATTGTTAGACCTAATTGGTTTGATACGCACATACACGTATCTATAACACAGTAGAGAAGAATTAAAGGTAACTGAACAGCTCTTATCAAACAATAATATTAAACTAAACATAAACATTTAATACACCTCTAATGCTTTCGTAGGCAAAGTTATACTATTATACCTTCTACACTTGATGTACTAATGTATCAATTAACTAGATGAGTAATGTTTATACAACATAACTGGACATTGTTATAAATGAGTACAATTCATAATGATAATGCCACGACTCTAGCATTTGAATGGAGCTCAAATTAAAAAGCAACAACATAGATCTGAGTGATCTTGTAATATAACCAAATACAAACCTCAGTGAGGAGGGCTTGCCGAGTGACTAGCATGTCGGTCTCTCATTCGGGAGACACAGGTCCCATCCTCGGCAAGGTGATACTTTGTTTTTTTCTGTCGGAGGAAAAAAGGAAATCCTAACCTACACAGCTCGCGGCTATCACACTATCAAAGCAAAAGTTGTATATCTTTTACAGGATACAGCACTCAGCCCCAGGATTATTTGGCTGTTTGTGATTCCTAGGCAAATTTACGTTCATTAGTTTACCATTGCTTTCTGAACGATTGGCGCTCACACCATTGTATGGAAACCAACGAAAGGCGGTCTGCTTCCAAATCTATCTCATCTGTGTTTCGAACACGGTATGCAGGATAACGAATTGCATTCGTAACGCCTTCACCACAGAGCCCGCAGCTAGGCTGAACACTGCCCTGTCCTAAACCGCAAGGTACTATAGTAGACAGTGGTGACAGTTGACAGTTGTGACAAACCTCAGCCTTATGCTAAGTGACTCTACTATTCTTTAGCTGTGTTATTTATGCCTGTTTTCCTGTTTTGTTTATTTTGTTGTTTTACTTTACAGATTCTCACAACCTGTGGTGTTCAGTTCAGCGGCGTGACTGACAGCAAACTGCATTGTTATCCTCTTTTGCCGGCTGTGGAAAACTTCCTTCGATCGTGCCAGGAAAGCCAGCGAGCTGTGCATCACATGGCTGAGTTTTCCTTTGTGCTGCTCAAGGATATGCCTGCGTCTGCGGAGAAGCGGAGCGCTTTGAAACTCCTGAGAGATCTACTATGCTATTGTAATTTTATGAAATATGTTCTTGACATAGATCCGTACCCACATCAAGATGTACGGATCATCATCAGGCAACTAGCGGACATACGAAAGTTGAGCAGACGGGCAATGACTACTTTAGTGTCCAGCATAGAGGACCTGAAAGGAAACAGCTAAGGTTAACAGCAGGGGAAAGCTGAAAGGAAATAATTAAGGTTATAACATAGAGAAAGTATCAGGAAATAACTACGATTATAACACTGTGAGTGAAGCTGAGAGGAAATAACAAAGGTTAAAGGATAGAGAAACTGAAAGGAAATAACTAAGATTATAACATATAGAGGCTGAGATGATAACTAAGATTATAACACAGAGAAGCTGAAAGGAAATAACTAAGATTATAACACTGAGAAACTGAAAGGAATAACTAAGAGTATAGCAATGAGAAGTTTAAAGTTGAACACACTGTGCTTGTAAGTGCATATCTAGGTATGACGCAGTCCCCACGAAAAATGATCAAAGAAGAACAGGACGACATTTTTTCCACGTCCAGTAAAGAAGACAATAAAAACGATCACATCTTATTATGCTTGCTAATGTGAGGGGGAACAGAGTGTTTACGGTGAACAACCGTGTCTTCCAGGTGTTGAACGTGACTGGCACTGGTTGGGACACTGGAGATGCTAGCTTTGACCAGGCGTTTTCTTTCACTGAAATGACCTGAGTGGAGAAGTATTACCTGAGTGGAGAAGTAATACCTGTGTGGAGAAGTAATACCTGAGTGGAGAAGTAATTCCTGAGTGGAGAAGTAATACCTGAGTGGAGAAGTAATACCTGAGTGGAGAAGTAATACCTGAGTGGAGAAGTAATACCTGAGTGGAGAAGTAATACCTGAGTGGAGAAGTAATACCTGAGTGGAGAAGTAATACCTGAGTGGAGAAGTAATACCTGAGTGGAGAAGTAATACCTGTGTGGAGAAGTAATACCTGTGTGGAGAAGTAATACCTGAGTGGAGAAGTAATACCTGAGTGGAGAAGTAATACCTGTGTGGAGAAGTAATACCTGTGTGGAGAAGTAATACCTTTGTAGAGAAGTAATAACTGAATGGAGAAGTAATACCTGTGTGGAGAAGTAATTCCTGTGTGGCTTTAGTGGCCATAGTTTTCTTGAAAGCATACATGTATTTTGATTGTGGAAAATAAAAGGTTTCTCCTCTCTCTCTCTCTCTCTCTCTCTCTCTCTCTCTCTCTCTCTCTCTCTCTCTCTCTCTCTCTCTCTCTCACTCTCTCTCTCTCTCTCTCACACACACACACACACACACATTCCCTGTATCTTCAGGCCAATGTGGTTTGTTTATTTCGGTTGAAAGGATTCATTACGCTTCTCCATTATATTTTGAACTCCCCCCTCCCCCGTAGATTGCACCTGACGAGATGCAGCGAAATATGCCACGCAAAAAATTGTGCAATATATTATTTGTGTCTTCGTTATTCTAATACGATATTTTAAAATGATCCCAGTGTAAATTGTACACTGAGTATTGATTGGGTTCTTGAGTTTAGTGTTATTTACAGATATCATCATCATCATCATCATCATCATCATCATCATCATCATCATCATCATCATCATCATCATCATCATCATCATCACCATCACCACCAAGAAGGTGTTGCAGATCTCGCGTGTGGCTAAAGTGACAGGGGGGCTGCAGCCAAACTGGGCAAGATCCACACAGTACGAAAGTCTGTTGCCAGAGTCCTCACCGTCATCAAACAGACACAGAAGGACAACCTGAGTAAATGTTACCGCAAGAAAGCTCACAAGCCCAGGGATCTCCGACAGAAGATGACTAGGACCATACACCGGGCTCCCATTCCTTATGAGTTGTGACTGACTGACTGGCACCTTGCCGTCTTGACAGACGATAGTTTGTCAAATGGAGTTATACCTTTCCATAACACAAAGCGTGAGCTGAATTTATAGACCATGTGTTGCCCATGCAGCATGATCCCTCTCTCGGCCTGTCTAGTTTACTCCAGAGGAAAGGTAACACCAATACGTCTGGAACAAGACAAGCTGCAGAAGCTGCCGGATCAGCAAAGCAATGCTCTAACTGTCCGCCTGTCGGAGCTTCGATCCTAGATCAGTTGCCAACCAAGTCTTACGGCCTGGTCTGCTCTGCCATGACACTTAGTCTTTAGGTTGCATTTCCGCACACTAGGGCAAGGCTTGTACCTTCCCAATTGCGCTCCTCCCGAAACCGTTGACACAATATGGGGTATCGGGTTTGGCAAGCTCCTCCCGAAACCGTTGACACAATGTGGAGTATCGGGTTTGGTAAGCGCCGCCCAACATTCGGCGCTAACAGAAACAGGTAGTACCGTCTACTGTCATACGGTAGCTCTTCATATCTGACTAAGACCTGACACATTTATGAGTTGTACTGCAAGACAAAAAAGTAACGTATGGATAATTCTACCATGCCGTGAACGTAATATCATAATGTATATATTAATGCATTTTTTAAAAATATGTGCAAGTGTAAAAGAAAACACACAATGTACCTTGTAAAAACATACTGTTTTGTACGGAATAAAGGTTAAAAAAAGTAAAAGGTCAAAATTCTTTAAAATTGTTTAGTTTTTGACAACCAAATTAATTAGAAAACAATGCTGTAGAGAACTTTTGGAAACTACGAATGAAACAATAATAATAGTCTTTTCCCCCACCTCTCTCTCTCTCTCTCTCTCTCTCTCCTCTCTCTCTCTCTCTCTCTCTCTCTCTCTCTCTCTCTCTCTCTCTCTTTCTCTCTCTCTCTCTCTCTCTCTCTCTCTCTCTCTCTCTCTCTCTCTCTCTCTCTCTCTCTCTCTCTCTCTTGTAATAGCCACACATACCTGTTTTAAATTTAGCTTGTCAAATAGGACACTTGTTGCAATGTTTAATGTATGACACACTGAGAGGTACCGTTAAACGTGTCTAAATCTGAACATTAGTTTTCATTATGTTAAGTTTGAAGATACATGTTTCCTTGATCATATGATTCTTTGTTGTTATTTCAAGTTAACAGTTCCATCTATATATGCTCAAGGTGTCAATGAGAATACTTGTAGTATTTCTATTGAAAGATTTTAGTATATATGAGAGCAGATGATACCGATCAGTTGAACTAAAATGTTGACATCTAGTCATTGACTTGGTGACATAAATTATAACATAAGCACCTCTGAAGTCGAAGTGGGATCGCCTGATGGCGAGGGGCACTGGTAATTGGGAAGCTAACCCACACCCACAAATCAGTCCATTATGAACTTTGCTCGAGTTCAAAGCGAGCAAAATTAAAGGAAAAACAAACGAACAAACAATAGCAACAAGTCATAAGGAACCTCAGAAAATCATACACACAATGGTTGTAGAAAGTGAAAACATGAGTCTCAGCTCGAATAACAGGAAGACAGAAGTAATAGTTATATTTTAAATAACGGGATCATGCCTATCGGTACAATTAATGTTGATAGTGTTAGTTTGGGATAAGTTCATAAATTCAAGTATGCAGACACAGGGATAGCATCAGATGGAAGATGTATCACAGTAATAAAGAACGGCACAGGACAAGAAAAAGAAAACAACAACAAAATTTTAGTTTACAAAATGAAGAACGCGTTATGAAATAAGTCTTAGTCACTGGAAGTTAGAACAAGAATTTTTGCATGCTACACAGAGCCAGTTTTAATATATTTCTGTAAACCTCTGGGCACTTTGTAAGCAAGCGAAAAATTATATGACGCTTCAGAGATATTAATTTACAGAAAATACTGAAAATTCCTCGGACAGTCAAAATAAGCCTACATGATTTGAAAAAGAGTAAGATACAAAGACACCTATTACAAAACTCAGCAATAGACAGTCGTTATTATGAGATGAGAAAATTGGAATATGTTTTGACAGCTGGAACGATTTATGGAAAAAGGTACATAGGAAAGACAAGGAGAGAAGACTCTAGACAGCCTTTGTGATGACACGGAGAGGTGTCAGCATACGAACCACTGCATGGTGTTAAAAATTGCAAGATATGGAAAACAATGATCACCACGAAAGTCAGCATGGCGCTCAATGATGATGTTTGTTTTGTGTTGCGCTCGCTCGCTTTGAACTCAAGCGTAGTCCATACATACTACTTCTAGTAGAGCTGGACTGAATTTTGCGTGTGGATTAGCTTTCCCTAGTAACAGTCCCTCGCCATTAGGCGAACCCACTTCGACTTCAGAGGTACTTGTAATTTACGTCCCCAAGTTAAGGACGATAGATCAACTTTTTAGTTCAACTGTCCAATGTAGGGGTTGAATTCCTTACCTCGGCAACAGCACACTGAATGTTTAAGAACACGCGTTCTTATCCATTAGGCTATGATGACCTACACTAAATGGTGATGATAATGATCGATGTTTTGGTTACGTGGGAATAAACGACACGGAGACAATTCTTGTACGGCTTAGTTTCGAAAATGCTACTGTTGTGTGTAAGTCTGACGCTGTCGCTACGCGACCACTTGTTTGTACAGAGACATGTGACAGCAACGATTGAAACAACAAGGCTTCGTCATTCTGCTGGAATGGCGAATTAAACCGGCTAATGTAATGATGAAAACATGTTGAAATACTGTATAGAACCTGTACTGTTATAATCACACTTACGGAAAATCAACACTCCCGAGAGGAGATGTTTGAGGAAAGCTACGAACATAACTATTCGAGAGCCTAGACCGAGTATAAAATGATGTTATCAGACAGACAGTGGGATCAACACCTTGTGGCACATATATTGTAAGTTAGAAGATCAACTGATCTCGCCATCTCGTTAGAATGCAACACCAACAACCATCAGAACTGGCCCTACATCAAAGAACATCTGCTACGAGGGCAAGAGGACGCCTGAGAAGAAGACGTCAAAGACATTGTTCAACCACATGGAATAATACTATCCAGTGTCACCAATCGGGAGCTTGAGGACATATTATTCCTACCCACGACAATTGACGGAAACAGTGGAAGATGATGATTATGACTGTTATATGAATGTAAATCATGGGCTTTAAGCAGACCAGTCCAGAGACGGATTGTATCTGCAGCAAAGAACCTCAATGGCTCGGAACGCTGAAGAAGAAGAAGATTTTAAAGGCTAGCTTTGATTTAAAAAACATTGTGCATCTACCGACAGACGCTTGATTAATATCAGGTTAAGCCGTAGCGGGGAAAGGTGATGTAATATCCGGGCACTACACTACTTTCATTTCTTATGCGCCAATCCAAAACGAGCAACTGAACGTTGCTAGGTCACTATAACGATGAACATCCACTCTCTACACAACTTTTATTTTCGCTTAATCTGATCGAAGCGAGAACGCTATCAGGTAGCCTATCATTCAGCAAGACTGCTAATTAGGGAATTTGATTTTCACTTTATATCGTAGCCATTAATAAATATTTTTGCCTAAAATTCTCTCTAGGGCCGAATATATTTGTACGTCGGTTGAGACTTCTCGGGCCTGACATGATTGTACGTCAAGCCTGATGTGGCCCGCGGGCCTCGAGTTTGACACATGTGCCATAGGCAATCCCACAGATTGTTGCAGAAAACATACACAATTAGTAACAAAATGAATTGCTGACTATGATGATGATGATGATATGATGCTGGTGAACTCTCGGGTACTTCATTTTTAATTCACCGCGTAGTTATTTTTAGCACTGACCTAGATCTGGTGGGATCGTCGATTTTTAGAATAGGGATATCGTGATTCACTTCGTCGTCTGTCGAGAAGTGTGTTTATGAGTAGCAAAAGATATGGATATACACTCCGACACCTGTGAGGGCCCTCCGGGCCCAGAAACATTTATTGCATCTATCGATCGATCTAGCAGTCCACCACACACTCAACCAGTAGTGACACCCCTAGACCCATTATGGAATCACCCTGATGTCAAGCGATTTCCCGGGAACTCTCGGGATTCCTTTGTTTGCGGTGAATTAAAAATGAAGTACCAACTCTCGGCCTTCAAATGACATCACCTAACTGAAGCAACAAGTATATTTCTACACACGTCTAACTAGATACCCTGCTAAATGTCCCATTACTAGTGTGTCCCGTCAAATGTACTACTTTATTTTACTCATATGAATGCCTAGCAATAGGTGTGAATTTATTTCTGGCGCTATGTAAATGGCCACCAAAGGTTCCCCAACAGTTGGTGTCAATTCTTTATCTACACCGTCAGCTGCTCTGTAAACAAACGACATAAGCTCTATTTTTAGAATTTATTCGATCTCCGCCCTACTTAGTAAGGCATATACGTCAGTATGTTGCACAACTTGGAGAAACTTTGCTACCCCATAAAAGCGACCGACAGTGCCTAAAGCTTATTTAATCAAAAGTCAGTGCAGCAGGGAGAACGACCTAACAATAAACATCGTCAACAATGGTGTACAAAGTGTCCAAAGGGGGTGTAAGGATCAGGAAACACCCTACGCTGTGTTCGTTCTATGAATGCCAAACGGTGAGTTTTACGTCAAGCTTGTTGAATCATCTTGGTAATCGTTATTTCTAGTTCGATAATTGTCCCTGTGCAGTCTCCATCAGGAAGTGATCGACAGACTTGAGTGTTCCAATGACTGCAAGAGCTATGCCGACGGTAAAGTAATTGGTACGGTCTCCCGCGGTCAATAGATATGGACCAGATGAAATGAAACGCAAACCTGCCGCCGTGTAGATAGACTCGGATTAGTAGTAAATCGCTTGGACAAGCAAACCTGTTGTAATACTTGGCAAAACTGGTTGTACAGAAACCCAGGTTTGATAAAACAGTGCAGTGTAACTCGCTTTAAAATGATCCCAGTGACTTACCCAGTCTGTTATGTTCGGCCAACGCCCATAATTAAAAACAAACATCATACGCAAATACCGGAAGGTATTGACATTGGTTAGGGAACGGATAAGCTGGGATTAAAAGCCGCAGAATTCAATGCAAATAATGGACGAGCTGTTTCATATTAAAATATTTAACACAATTGCCCAAATGGTTAAGCCGCCTGCTTCACACTCCGTGGAAATTGGGTTCGTTTCCAGGCGCCACTTGGTTCACAAGTGCGATTTTCTCAGAGACTTTCTGGGGGTTGTTCCTGGAGCCACAGGGTTGTTCGTGCCCTTTACGACGCTTTCAGCAGACGCTTTGCGGAAAGAGACCGAGCCATATAGGATAAATCCGGTGCAATGAAGCCGATCTTCTTTCAAATATTTAACAAGCGGGTTGAGATGAGGAGGCAAAGCTGAATCACTCATCATGGGTGTTGTTACACCAAGGGATGTTCATACATCGAAGGTGAAATAAAGCAATAGGATGCACCACTAGATTAGACAAGAGGTTTTTTTAATCCATGATCTCTCCAAAAATCCCCAGCTTATACCAAAAATAAGACACATGCTGTAATAATGGTCATCATCATGCAAAAAATGTTTTAATAATATTAAACATCAAGTAACAATTAATGTAATGATAATAATTATCAAGTGACAACCGATGTAATGAGAATCATCACGTGACAAGTGATGTAATGGGATTAATCATCAACTGACAAGAGATGCAATGAGATTAATCATCACGTGACAAGTGATGAAGTGTGACATCCGCTCTGAAGGTAGGCTGTAATGTTCTCCATCAAGTTAAATTCTGTGTCCTACAGTGCATCTCTTGACGTTGTCTACCCACAAGTAACGCTGTCTTCCTCTAGCGCCTACCCTCCAATGTGCTTCCTTCTGTAGTCGCTTCAACCAGCAGCAGTGCTTCTTTACATCACCAAGGTACTTCAGTTATCTGGCATTGGCGGGGGTCAACATGGCTGAATAGATAAGTGCGCTCGCTCTTAAACGTCCGGTGTATTGATGTCGAGTTTGCAGGTTCAACCCCTACACCGGTCAGTTGGACTAAACTGTTGACCTCTTGTTCTTGACTTGGGGCCGTAAATTACAAGTACCTCTGAAGTCGGAGTGAGTTCGCCTGATGGCAAGGGACACTGGTAATAGGGAAAGCTAATCCACATGCAGCAATTAGTCCAGTGCACTAGAAGCGTGTGCATGGACTACGTTGAGTTCGCTTAAAAAAAAGTCGCTTAAAAGTCGACAGGGTCGACTTCATTGCACCGGGTTTTATCCCATATGGCCCGGTCTCTTTCCGCAGCACGGAAAGCGTCGCACAAAGCACGAACTCCGTAGCTTTTAGCGACGACCCACAGGAGTCTCCGAAACATTTAACTCGTAAACCGAAGGATACGGCCCGGAATCGAACCCACAACCTTCGGACCACGAGTCAAACGGCTTGACCACTTCACCACAGAGACTCCCATACGTTGAGTTCAAAGCGAGCAAACGAAAAAAAATAATAGAAATCTCACATTGATATAATGCAGTAATGTTTCCCCAATTCCAAATTTTGTAATACTATGTTTTATGAGAGGTAAACATATGTATGCATAAAAACCGAATCCTAAAACATCAACATATGAAGCATACACAATGAAATCTTACAGATGTTTTGTATGTCCCAACGCTGTGTTACCAATGTCAGACATAGGCAGCCCTAGACATATACAGGTGTAAAAGCACATCATGTCAGATGAGATAAAAAAAAGAAAAAAGAAACGCAGCTGCAGAAACAAGAAGAGGGACAAATTAGAAATTAAGAACAAGTAGGGGTACCACCGATTACTTACTTTATAGAACACCAAAGAATTAAATGGTTCGGATATTTAGTTAGAAATGGCACACGATAAACCAGCGGGGCCCCTTGGGGGGGGCAAAAAAATTCTTTTGCTTTTGCACGTGTCAGAGGTCAGCCAATTGCTAGTGCGTGCACTGGAAGATGGTCAATCATCTTCAAACTGGAAACTTTGCCCCGCCTCAGACTGCGGTAGAATTGTGAAACACGTGACCGAGAAAAACGCTAAATTTGACGTGTTGTGTTCTTGTGGACACGGCTTCTGCTTCTTGTGTCTGTCTGAACCCCACTGGCCATGTGACTGTAAACAAGCTGAGAAATATTTGGAAGAATTGCGCAAGCTTAAGCCTGTCGACGAGCAGGATCCCTATGCAGAAGGCGATGTCCCTGAATCAGAGAAAGACACAGAAAGCAACGAAGAAGAGGTCTTTGAAATCGAGAGCCGTATCTGTCCAAAGTGCTCGAGTTTCATTGAGAAAGATGGTGGCTGTTCCCACATGATCTGTAAATGTGGGTATGAGTTCTGTTGGAAATGTGTCTTGGCCTGGGATGGACATAATATCTGGAAATGTGATCCCAGCCCACCTTTTGTCTTAAAATACACACAGAAGGTGACAATACGACATCTGGCAATGCCAAAGCTGTTTACTCTGGAAGGAGAGTATGCACACCAAAGCGCTGAGGCCTGCCATCAGAAAGCGACAATGTACAGTAAAGCCTTGGAGCAAAGATGGGAAGACAAGAGAAGTCTCACTAAAAAACAAATCCAGGAAATTGTGAGAAAAATTTATCATATCGCACAACGAGGACTTCTTGGAAAAAAGGAGGTAAGAAACTTCACGTCAAACTTCTTTATCTCAGTGATCGTAGATGGTGACCTGGTGGTGTTTTTTGTTTTGTTCTCTGTTACATAGTATTCAGTGTCTTTATTTCCTAACATTTATTTTCAAATCTGAGGATTTGGCCGACACTCATTACTCTGAGGAAAGGTCAGACGGACACATACTCAAACTGCTTCTAGAACCATTAGTATTGAGACACTTCGCTGGTTATTGAAGAAGAAGAAGGAGAGAGAGAGAGAGAGAGAGAGAGAGAGAGAGAGAGAGAGAGAGAGGAGAAGGAGAAGAGGAGAGAGAGAGGGGGGGGGGGGTTGAGTGGTCTCTAGGTATGGTGTCCATCTCGAGTGCTGGAGGTCCCGGGTTCAATCCCTGGTGAGGGCCGGAATTTTTTTCACGTAGACTTTTAGTAACATTTCCCCTGGACTACGAGTAGTGGGATCGGCCGTCCGTGTGTGTTGTGTACGTAAAAAATCCCATGGCAATTGGAAATCGAAAAAGAGTAGCCTAACAGCGCTGCCCAGGCAAAATTTCGGGTTGAAAATCTACCCAAAGTATCTCAGGATCCTCGTCAATGTTACGGAGTTCGTGCACCGAGCTGAGATTCTCCGGATTTAGGCTTGAGTTAGGAGTAGGACAGAGCACTTATGGGTTACACCCATGGGCCGTGATGTTGATCAGTTGAATAAACTAAACTAAACTAAACTAAACTAAACTAAAGTAAACTAAACTGAAGAAGAGAATGAAGCACGTATGGGAATGTCTCGACTGTTATAATGTCAGTTATTCACTCAGCTGAACGTTTTTCAATCAATTGACCATTGTCTGCCTGTATCATTTACCAATTTCTCATATGCAATGTTTTATCAAACAATGTGCTGCATATACGCCATGTCCTATATGAGTCTGATTTTATTGGATGTTGTCTTTGTTTTTATTGGATGTTGTCTTATTTTTGAACTTTAATATAGCACACACAGTTTTACTTTGTTGTTATTTCACACCATGCTAAAGCAGCAGTAAAGGACTACTTATTGCTTCCGAGGCGTAATGGGTATTTGGTGCTAGGCGTATATTATAGGGCCATCGGCGTTCGATATGTGACCTTGTGTTGTTTTGACAGACTCGACACTTGTCGTCCACGCCACCTCGTGTACCGAACATGACAGACTCATGTAGAAAATAACAGATACTTATTAACTGTCCAGAAGAACAGAAATAGTTACCGGGTGGATACAAGTCCACAGTGATATCCCTGGATATAGAAAGGCGGGTGGGCTTGAAAACGCCGGAGGAACCTCGGGCAGCCCCATCCGTGCCAGGACTACAAAGATGGTAAAGTCTCGTTTCAAACAAGCTGTGAACATGTGCTAGAGAAAACAAAATGAATATTACAGACCAGATGGTGTTAGCATCCATGGGCTAGGAATAAACCAGAAGATCAGATGATGTTAGCATCAATGGGCTAGGAAGTGACCAGAAGATCAGATGATGTTAGCATCAATGGGTTAGGAATAAACCAGAAGATCAGATGATGTTATCATCAATGGGCTAGGAAGTGACCAGAAGATCAGATGATGTTACCATCAATGGGCTAGGAAGAAACCAGAAGATCAGATGATGTTACCATCAATGGGCTAGGAAGTGACCAGAAGATCAGATAATGTTAGCATCAATGGGTTAGGAAGTTACCAGAAGATAAGATGATGTTAGCATCAATGGGCTAAGAAGAAACCAGAAGATCAGATGATGTTAGCATCAATGGGCTAAGACGAAACCAGAAGATCAGATGATGTTACCATCAATGGGCTAGAAAGAAACCAGAAGATCAGATGATGTTAGCATCAATGGGCTAGGAAGAAGCCAACAGAGTGGGTGATTTTAGGATTAATGAGCTAGGAAGAAACCAAAAGATCCGATGATGTTAGCATCAATGGGCTAGGAAGAAACCAGAAGATCAGATGATGTTACCATCAATGGGCTAGGAAGTGATTAGAAGATCAGATGATGTTAGCATCAATGGGCTAGGAAGAAACCAGAAGATCAGATGATGTTACCATCAATGGGCTAGGAAGTGACCAGAAGATCAGATAATGTTAGCATCAATGGGTTAGGAAGTTACCAGAAGATAAGATGATGTTAGCATCAATGGGCTAAGAAGAAACCAGAAGATCAGATGATGTTATCATCAATGGGCTAAGAAGAAACCAGAAGATCAGATGATACCATCAATGGGCTAGAAAGAAACCAGAAGATCAGATGATGTTAGCATCAATGGGCTAGAAAGAAACCAGAAGATCAGATGATGTTAGCATCAATGGGCTAGGAAGTTACCAGAAAATAAGATGATGTTAGCATCAATGGGCTAGGAAGAAACCAGAAGATCAGATGATGTTAGCATCAATGGGCTAGAAAGAAACCAGAAGATCAGATGATGTTAGCATCAATGGGCTAGAAATAAACCAGAAGATCAGATGATGTTAGCATCAATGGGCTAGAAAGAAGCCAACAGAGTGGGTGATTTTAGGATTAATGAGCTAGGAAGAAACCAAAAGATCGGATGATGTTAGCATCAATGAGTTAGAGGGAAAGTAACAGAACAGATAATGTTAGCATCAACGAGCTAGAAGGAAACTAACATATCTGATGATGTTAGCATCAATGAGCTAGAAGGAAACTAACATATCTGATGATGTTAGCATCAATGAGCTAGAAGGAAACCAACAGACTAGAAGATGTTAGCATCAATGAGCTAGAAGGAAACCAACAGACTAGAAGATGTTAGCATCAGTGAGTTAGAAGGAAACCAACATGCCAGAATCGTCATACTCAGAAGTAGGGTTTATGGACTCAGGGCACACCATCATCTGCAGAGACCGCCACCACTGGTAGTTGTAAAGCACCAAAGTAAATGCCAGACCACATCCTACAGGCTGCTCAGTTACCAAAGAATGGAAATCTGACCACAGAAGCAACACTGCAGGTCCGACTGCGGGAGTTCGGTAAGGTCCTCAGTTGCTTGGTCATCTTCATATCCATGCCAGAATAGACAGAGACGTTGGTGGTTGTTGGAGCAGATGCTAAAGAAGAAGAAGAAGAAGAAGAAGAAGAAGAAGAAGAAGAAAAAGAAGAAGAAGAAGAAGAAGAAGAAAGCAAATGCAATTAATATAACAATATAAAAATATTTCACATTTCTTCATAGGCAATGACATGCTAATATAAGTCAAATATGCTAATCACAGAAAGAAATTCGGCGGAAGTCATTAAATAACAAGAACATTTACGAATAACATTTTACAGTAGTGCGAACCAGAACATTTGTGTGTGTTATTTCTTAACATAGCACCTCTGCTTTTCAACACACTTGATCTACCTGTCCACTTGCTTTTTGATATCTTATTGGAAAATGGTTATGGGTGTGGCCTTAAACCAAGTTTGCACCTCTTCCATTACCACTTTGTCATCTGCAAACCCCAGACCTTGCAAATGTTCTTCTTTCAACGATTCAAACAAATGATATGTCCGATAGCGACAAGCCCGGATTATATGCTGGATGTTTCAGGACCTACAATTTCAGAACATGAAGTGTATTCACTGTATGTGTAGCCGTTTCAGGGCGGGCAGTGTCGTGCCGTAACAATACACCCTTTGAGAGAAGTCTCTGGTGTTTCGATCATATCGCATGCTTCAGTTTGTACATTAGCATGTCACTGTATCGAGCACCAGTCACAGTTTCACCCATTTCCTGAAAATGTATCAGTGCCCTTGATAATACAAAAGATGAAGATCATGTCTTTCCCAGCGGATTCCTGCGTCTTGAATTGATTTCTTAATCGGAGACAACGGATGTTTCTACTGCATGTTTATACCTATTTATTCACTTTCCCATGATGAAACACCGGTCTTCATATCGAACCATCATTCTTCTGTAGATTTCACTTTCACAAGGTTCCACATATTCTGACCCCCCCCCCCCCCCCCCCCCCCCCAAAAAAAAAAGGATAAATCCTCGTTGTTGTTCCACGTTGCAAGTCGATAGAGCGGCAGCCCTTTTTAATCGCTGATGCGCACGCGCAATATGGCCGATGCTCACGACCACTACACGCAGTATTGGTTAAGAGCCAGTTTGTGTCCTGAAATACGATTTTCCGTTGTGCATACTCTTGCATGAACTTAATAATAACATTACAGACTTAATGACTTTCCCCTCGTATGTTAGAATACATGTATAAATAGCTAACGCCATACTACGCATATAGCTACTAAAACAAATCTAGTCATTAAGACCGCTGTTTCTTCGATCTTATTCTAATTGACTTATTCTAAGTGACAACAATATTTCATAGCTTTGCTAATTGTTATTTATGTTTTGCATTCATTTTTACAGATTCTTACCATCTGTGGCGTTCAGTTCAGCGACATGGCTGACAGCAAACTAGATCGCTATCCTCTGTTGCCCGCTTTGGAAAAATTCCTTCGATCCTGCGAGGAAAGCAAGCGAGATGTCCATCGCATGGCTGAGTTTACCTTTGTGCTGCTGAAAGACACGCCAGCGTCCGCAGAGAAGAGAAGAGCTTTGAGACTCCTGCAAGATCTGCTGGGCTATTGCAGTTTTATGAAGTCCATTCTTCAGTCAGGACCGGATCAAGATCTACGGGTGGCCATCAGACAACTTGCGGAGATTCGAAAGTGGAGCAAACAGACTATGGCTACTTTAGTGTCCAGCATTGGAAAGATGAAATGAAATAACTGACATTGCAGACTAGAGAAAGAACATCAGTAGTTAAGTGGCTAGACTCTCACTTGCCCGCCCGGTGATCGTGAACTGAATCCACACTGGGGCGAATTCGAAGTATTGACCCGGGCTACCAGGTGGACCCAACCAGAAATGGGTACTAGGACATGTCACTGGAAGTAAAGGCAGCAGGCGCGTGATACCTGCCATATTATCCACAGTATGCAAATTGGGTTGCAAAATGTGGATCTAGCACCATGTGGCCAAGGTGGCTTAAGACGTGTAAAAGGGGTCTTTAGTTACTTGTCTAGAGATATCTGCCACAGACACGCATATCTGTGGGGCAACTCGGCGTCTGCAGTCGGTATCACAGCCGCTCTTGGACACAAGGCTGTTTAATCGATCAACCGGTGACCCAAGTCCCCGTTCTTCTTAGATTCTAGCTCTGTAGATTCTAGTTCTGTAGATTATGATTATGCAGATTCTAGCTCTGCAGATTCAATTTTATAGATTCTAGCTGTGTACACTCGTATCTGAAGATTCCAGCTCTTCATATTCTAGTTTATATATTCTGATTATTTAGAGACTATCTCTGTAGATTCTAATTAGTAACTTCTAGCTGTATGGATTCTGGTTATGTAGACACTTATCTGTAGATTATTGCGCTGTGAATCCTGGCTCTGTAGACGTCTGCTCTACAACCTCGTACTCAAAGCATTCTGGCTCTATAGATTCTGGCTCTATATATTATGGCTCTATAGATTTTGGCTCTATATATTATGGCTTTATATATTATGGCTCTATATATTATGGCTCTATATATTCTGGCTCTATATATTCTGGCTCTATATATTCTGGCTCTATATACTATGGCTCTATATATTCTGGCTCTATATATTATGGCTCTATATATTCTGGCTTTATACATTCTGGTTTTGTAGACTTGCCATGTAGATATTTGCTGAGTAGGATCTTCTCTAAAGACACCTGCTCTAAAATTATCTTCGTCGTCATTGCGAGCATCATCACCATCCTGATAATCAGCATGTTTATTACATAGTCGTTGAAGATATTAAAATTACTATGATGAATAACTGAAATAAATGTCTTGTCATTACTTGTAAATACAGCAACAGAAACACACACACACACACACAAACACACACACGCGCGCACAACATGCACACACACACACACACACACAAATAGAGGAACACTGGTACATGTCTAACGAAATCAAACCCACAGGACAAGACGTACATGCACACGCACGCACAAATACAGCCATACCTGCACACATATGCGTAAATACACTCGTACATTGGTACGTGGAAACGAAGGAGAAACAGCAGCAGCAGAAAAAGACAACAAAGAAGGAAACAAATAAATATCATGTCTTTGTAAATACAGCAACACACACTCATGTACTCACGCACACACACATAAGAAGAGAACAGCACAGGTACATGTCTAACGGGTACATGTCTAACGGGTACATGTCTAACGGGTACATGTCTAACGGGTACATGTCTAACGGGTACATGTCTAACGGGTACATGTCTAACGAAATCAAAACTTACAGGACACGACATACATGCACACCCAAGGCACACATACATGCACACTCAGGCACACATACATGCACACTCAGGCACACATACATGCACACTCAGGCACACATACATGCACACTCAGGCACACATACAGGCACACTCAGGCACACATACATGCACACTCAAGCACACATACATGCACACTCAGGCACACATACAGGCACACTCAGGCACACATACATGCACACTCAAGCACACATACATGCACACTCAGGCACACATACATGCACACTCAGGCACACATACATGCACACTCAGGCACACATACATGCACACTCAGGCACACATATATGCACACTCAGGCACACATACATGCACACTCAGGCACACATACATGCACACTCAGGCACACATACATGCACACTCAGGCACACATACGTGCACACTCAGGCACACATACATGCACACTCAGGCACACATACATGCACACTCAGGCACACATACAGGCACAAATAAACGACATGGATGTTCGTCCATCAAGAATGATGATGACCATTCATTACATCCAGTTTGTCCATCAGGAATGATGAAGACAATAGGATGAAGAATGACTTGCGCGATGAATTTGTTTATAGTGAGGAAGAGCTGCGCAACTTCATCGGCCTCACTCTCTCGCCTGCATCCATCTGATTCCAGTGGCAAGAAATGTCAGGACGACTGGAGACGAACGCAGGTGCAGTGGACGTTAGGCTGCCACAGGCCAGTTATCCCTGTATATATTGGCTCTCAAAAAACAGATGGTAGCCTAGAGCCTCGTGCAAACGGCCCTTCCGTCAATTCCTTTAATTTTCAGCTTTGAGACAAGCGTAGAGACAAGAGTATGACTATTGATAGTATCAACCTGGTATCCATCGGATAGACGGACTGACCGCCAGCTCTCAAAAACAGATGGTAGCCTAGAGCCTCGTGCAAACGGTCTTTCCGTCAATTCCTTTAATTTTCGGTTTTGAGACAGGCGTAGAGACAAGAGTATGACTACTGATAGTATCAACCTGGTATCCATCGGATAGACGGACGGACTGACCGCCAGCACAGACCACACACACACGCGGCCAGCGAGATTCTGCGCACAGAAGATATCGTAAATACACTCGTACATATGTACGTGGAAACAAAGGAGAAGCAGAAACAACAGTAGAAAAAGACGATGAGGAAGGAACGGAAAAAAGAAGAAGAGGGAGGGGGAGGAAGAAAAGAAGAAGGAAGATTAAGAGAAGAAGGAGGAGCAGAAGGCGGAGAAGAACCAAAAGGAATAGAAGCTGACGAGATCGAAGACGACGACGTAGACGAATGTGACATATCGTTGCAGGAAATAATTTGAGAATCAACGTCACTTTTGGAGTTTATCAGTAGAAAACCGCATTGGCAGTAAAACAAATTGTCCGAAGAACGTCTTAGGTCGAGATACGAAGTCAGCTGACATTAAAAGGTCCCAAAGCACGCGTAACCCTTGACACTAGACTTGGATGCATAAAATGGTTGCATCGACTAGTCTGCGGAGACCTTTCTTACAGACAATTCTGACATGCGATTTAGCTACTTATACCACTCAACACAAGCCTCTTCACAAATAACTCTTTATCTAAATCCTACTGACAACACAATCCACACAACTGACCTGCCAGTAGCACTCTTAATTCTCATTGAACGTGTACACACAACTGCAATATTTATTTAGTATGTCACAAGAGTCAGTTTAATCAGTCACGTTACGAAACTATAGTTTCGCATTTTATAATGGGGGTTTGTGACGAAGATTGGTGGACGGTGTTCGGTGCAGGAGAGACTGGTATATGATACTACATCGTCTAGTCTGAGAATGAGGTGGAGGAAGTTACGACGGCGTTCTGCTGGCTGGAGGACAAACTGCACACGTATGTCATGATTTTATCGGACTCACAACGTATAATAAGAAGAGTGACAGGCTCCTATTCAACAATCAAAAATAGAGTGCATCTGATGGATTACGCCCCCCCCCCCCCCCAATCCCTCAGGATATGCTGGTTTTGTGATTTTTTGTGTGTGTTGCCGATTGGGTAGGTCTGCACCGCTGGGCTGGGTCTGCACCGCAGGGTTGGGTACTGGTGCATCATAAGGCAGATATGGTCGGGGCCATTTGGAATCGTGTGGATAGTGCAGAAGAACTGATAGACCATCACGGCCTAGAACAGATGGTGCTGCAGGGAGTGACCTGAGGGTCTAGCCGACACTTAGGACTCCGAAGAAAAGCCATAACGACATATAATCAGACTGCTACTGGTACCATTATATTGGGACTCTTTGCTGGCTGATGAAGTGGAGGACGCAGCACGTATGGGCATATACCGAGTGCTATGATGTCGGTTTTTGGTTCAACAGTGGAAATCACAGGGCATTTTAGAAATTCAATGAGTGTGTGTTCGTGATAGAGGAACAAGGAATGAGACCGACCAGATGGGCAGGAATGGCAGTAAACGATGGGTGCCGATCACCTTATCTCATTACAACGTGACCAGCCCAAACCCTGTCAACCAGACAAGCAACCAACCAACCAACCAAC